>QFDD01000364.1:0-51369 GCA_006871305.1 Vachellia collinsii | reverse complement strand
ATGGAACAAAAATAAATTTGAAAGGAGATTTTGTTTCCCATCATTTAGTTGGAATTTGTATATAATTTTCACATGCATGTGAAGGTGGGGCCATCAGTTGCGAAAAAAAAAATCTCCAAAATGAAGTAAAATATTAAATCATTAGATAAGGATGATCCACACAATTTCTTAGCCCATCGATCCTATGACATTTTGGCATGCATGTTTTAGAGGAATATGGAACTTTTTCAATTTTCTTTTTAATATTTTATTATATTTTCATACATTTCTTGTGGGTTGATATAACGATTCGTAATCAGTTTTTGAAGCTAAATGTTTATTGTTATGTTGATAAAAAAATTTTGAAAATTAAATTTTAGCTTTAACAATCTAAATTATTAATTTATTATATATTATTAATTTTAGTTTATTATTATGAAATCCCAAATATTGCTTAGTTTCTGGTACCAAATATGCTAAAGTACATAATTAATTCCAAAATAATTCCAACCATTTTATATCCATAAAAAATTACTGAAAATTGATTTTCCTCGTAAAAGAGTCTTTATGAAAATTTCAGAAAAAATTATCATCTAACTATTTCTCGATTAATTGTTAGCTATACAACCTCTTAAATTGGAAAAAAAAAACTGGACGAAGTATACTTTTCACACACACACACATCTATGAAACTCGTAAAATTGAAAAAAATTGTTTAATTTAGTGAAATTTGAAAGTTTATATTAGTTTTAAACATATAATGAGAGAGAGAATGTGGGAGTGAAAATATTAATTTTTGTTAGGGGTAATTTAGTATTTTTAGTTTTATATTTTTTTAGTCCTTTGAAATAATTACTACTTTTATGGTGTTTTCCAATGAATATCATTTCTTCCAGGCCCTACACTCTAATTTTTCCATTTAAATTTGTGTATTCCATTTTTTTATGCAAATTAATATCTTCATGAACTCTCTGAATTCTTGAAATAGAAATTTATAATTTTTCTCTGATGTTCTAGGAATTTGCATAATTTTAAAGTTATGCATTGACTAAATCTCTTAAACATAACTTGAAAATAGGCTTTTTGGCCTAATAAACTCTTTTTGAGACATTTTATCTTAAATGATTCCACTGGGCCTTAAAAATGTCTCATTTGTGATTTTTCTTTATTTAATGGGACTTTCTACATTTTCCAGTCAACTTTTCCTAATCTCACTTACTGTCTTGAAATTTTCTAAAAGTACACTCTTGACCTTGACATATCTAACCACTCCAGTGAGTCTTAAACTAACTTGTAAACCCTTTGTAGCTTAAAATGTTCTTTGGATCCACCTCTGGTTGTGGGTACTATTTATAATTTTATAATATTTATTTCCATGTTATACTCTAAACTTTCAATAATTATAATTTCTTGCTTATACACTTTTTGCCTTCCTTCTCTATCACATGCCCTTTCATTCCTTACATTTGAATTCCTAATTCCCTTTCATTTCTGCCCTTGGAATTTTCCCAGAGTCTCTAAAAGTATGAATGCTTTAGCCCAAAAATAAAAAATAAAAGCGAGATTTTGTTTTTCGTCATCTTGTTCATACTATGGGACTTATATATAGATAACTATAATTTCTTAATTTATGAATGGATGGAACCACTTGATATTAATTTCTTAATATCATTTATATTTTGATAACTATAATTTGTCTAGGAATCATTCCATGGGAGATTGGAAATTTGACGAATCTCCAAACCCTAGCTCTTGGCAGCAACAATTTGCAAGGTAAGAATTTTAATCATATATATGATTGTATTAGACTATGTGTGTTTTTATTTTTGTCTCAACTGAAAAAGAATTTTAAAATGATATTTTGCTTTTAAATTTAAGGAACTGTTAAAAAATTACGAAAAAGTTTGCATTCATAGTAAAAATCTATAGAAAGAGAAATTAGATGATTTTGGATCATTAAAAAGACTTTATGGCCAATCTATATTTAATGTGGCATAGTAATTATGAAATTAAAAATTTGCTGCTATAGTAATTAAACATCCTTAGAAAGAGAAACAAAATAATTTTGGATCATTAAAAAGTAGTGAGCCATGAAAGAACTTTAAAACCTATCAATAATTATTTTTGTAGATAAATTCTTCTGTGAATCCATGTTGGTTCAAGTATGTGATGTATGTGACTAAATACAATGCTTTTTTTTTTATCTGTTGCATATTAAGTTTAAGATAATTTTTTATATTCTTGATAGAAATAAGTATTACTTGAAAATATAGATATTAAATAACAATTTAAATGTTATTCAATAAACACTAGTTGAACCATATTTGAGCTTAATAAAAAATGTTAACAGTCAACATTAATTTTTTAACAGTCAATGTTAGGATTTAACGGTTAAGGTGTTATTGCTCTTTAATACTTTTAGGTGAAATTGAACCCCAAAAAATTTCTGATGCAACATTGCTCATGAGCAAAATCATCTTTGAAAAGTTTGTGCTTAACTCAAATTAAAATTTATATTGTTAATAAACTTAACATATAGCAAGTTACTTGTCATTGTCGTTCACTTCTCAAATAAATAAATTACATCTGTATATCTCTTAACACCTCGTCAAGAATGCACATTAACATTTAGGCATGGATTAGTAAGCACTAGACGATATAAGTTTTATATTATATATACACATTAAGAATATTATGTCTATATGAAAACATTATTGGCAATTTTATTTTTCATTTACAAGTCCATTAAGCTTTTTTACCATTTGCTGATGTCAATCAATCGTAGTCCAATGCCAACCTCTTTACATTATTTCTTATCCTCATTCCTTTTTTAAACATTTTCTCTAATAGAACAAATTTCATTTTTTATTTCATTAATCTGTACATATTTACAGTGGGATTTAAATATAGCTAGAGATTTAAAGTTATAGAATAACAAAAGATCATGAATTGATGCTAATTTATTATTTACTTTTTTCTTTTTATATTATTTTCTCCATCACAGTAAAACTAAAATAAGATTTTGTTTGTCATCATTCCAATCATTCATATTGTTAATTCATACAATGGGAATTATATATAATTTATTATTATACTTGCTAAATAAAAGAAAGATAAGATCTTGAGCTGATACAACCACTTGAAATTTAAAACATGGGGAGCATAATTTTATAATTAATTACACTTAAACTACCCATATTTATAATTTGACCTATAAAATAGCTTCATCATATATAAGTTTTGCCCAAGAATGATTCTACATGAAATTGGAAATTTGACAAACATCCAAATGCTAAATCATGGTGACAAAAATTTGCAAGGAGCAAATTTTAATTATACGATTTTGTCTTAGACATTTGTGTTTCTGTTTTCATGCCTCACCTGAAAAATAATTTTAAAATAAGATCTTGCTTTTGATTTCATTTTTTCCATTTATTTTAAAGAACTGCAAAAATATTGTCAAAAATTTTGCGTTCATTGTAAAAATCCATAAAAAGATAAACAAGATAATTTTATAGCATTAAAAAAAAAACCTTACGCCCTATCAATATTTTGTAATGTCTGTATGGTGTGTTTGTTATATAATGCAGTTTATGAGAGTTACATCTATTTATAAATCTCATTTTGTTCTTTCATGTCCCTATATTAGTTTAAGGTTAAACATCGATGTACCTACATAAACCATATTTAACCTAAGTTTGGAATTACTCTTTTTTTTTTCACTACAAAAAAACATCCCATTTCCGATGGAATTTGCCACGGAATTACCGACGGAATTGTGGTGTGCCACGGAATTTGCCACGGAATGAATTTCCGATGGAATTTGTTCCGTCGCAAATTTCATCGTCACAAAACGTTTACCGACGGAATTTTCATTTCGTCGGAAATTACAGTTGGAAAATTTACCACGGAATATTCCGTCGGAAATTTTGCCACGGAATTTTCCGTGGCAAATTCCTTTTTTTTAAATAAATAATAATGCCACGTGGCACCTCCGCCAGCCGTCACCTCACCCGGGCCCCTGCCACGTGGCACCTCTGCCAGCTGCCACCTCAAACCGGGCCCCGCCACGTGTCACCTCCTGCAGCCGCCACGTGTCACCACCTGATAAATTCTCAATTTTGCCTCCTCCAAGATTCGAACCCTTGACCACCTGTGCACGCGCGTGATCCCTTGCCAGTTGAGCTGCGACAACCTTGTATCTTCTAAATGCATATTTAAATATATATAATATTATACTGCATAATAAATTATTTATATATAATATTGATTTTTATATTTAATATTGATTTTAATTAATATATTAATTAAAATTTAATAGTAAATAATAATAATAATAATAGTAAAATAAGAATAATAAATAAAAAATTGAAATTAATAAAAATTATAATTATAATAATTAATTAATAATTAAATTTGCCACGGAATTAGCCACGGAATATGTTTCCGTGGCTAAATTTGCCACGGAAAATTTCCGACTGAAATTCCGTTGAAAATTGCCACAGAATATTTTTTTGTGGTTAATTCCGTGGCAAATTTTGCCACGGAAATTTCCGTCAGAAATTCCGTCCGAAATTTTTCCGACGGAATTAGCCACGGATCCATCGGAAATTGGATGTTTTTTTGTAATGAATTTGCCGAAGTTTTAGAATTACTCTTAAATATGCCATAGTTAATAATAGTTGATAATTTTTGTGAAATAGGGCACGTTTAATATTAAAGTACAGACAAGTTTGAAGTTTAATACTAAAACTCATGTTGTAATATTTTATTTTCAAATTCATGAATTTCAAATTAAATAATGATTCACTATATTACAAGTGTAATTCATTATTATCTTAATTTCTGTATTGTGAGATTCTTACAAATTCTTAAAAAATAACCATTTTTTTATATTTTACTCTTCTGGATTGAAATAAGGATTACTTTAAATTCTTTTATTATGTTTAACAAAAGTTTTAGACTTAAACATTCAAGGATTAATAATATTTGATAATTCTTGTATGATAAAGTAACTTTACCACTAGTTTATTTTAAATACAAATGGCAAGCGTATCTTGAAAACACTACACATTAATTAGCATGATGATGCAACGCCTCAACAAAAGCTATATCCTCTAAAGATCTAACCCTGCAACTTGGTTCCACTTCTGGCAGCAGGCAGATGTGGGGTCCCACTTGGTGACCTTCCCTTGCCAAAATATCAGCGCATTCAAGGACTTCTCTAGTACCTTATGTATCTCTATATGCCAATCCCCATAAATAAGGTGTCACATGTAACACCTCTCTTTTTTAGTTTTATTGTGCATTAGAGATCTTAACTAAACCACTTTAGTCCATTGATTAAGCTAGAATTAGTTAACTAAGTGATTCTCAAAATGCCTTGGTATGTTACTATTCATATGGTAACTCAAACTTTTTTCCAATTTTGAAAATTCACAACTAATTTTAGAAAAATTGAGATTAAGCAGTTTAAGTATCTAATTGAAGCTTGTTCAATTCCCTAAGGTGAAAAAACTCATTTGAGCAATTTAAAGCACAAACATCCTATTAAACCATATGAAATTTCACTGTTTATTTGGTTTTCTGAAACAAGATTTCGTTGCAGCCAATTCTTGACTTCACTGCGGCCAACTTGTTTGACCACATGAGAATTCTTCTTGGGTGCATTTCACCCAGGTGAACTTTTGCCTTCGCCCTAGCAAACTCCTCAGAATTGAGAGGATTTTCCTCTCTGCCACTTTTGTCACGGTGAACTCTAGGTTATGCTGCGACAAACTTTTACTGCTGTGAAATTTTGGTTTTTAACAGAAATTGGTAAATGCATAACTTTTCACACACATCCAAATTTAGCAAACAATGTCTCATTTTAAAGCTTATACCATGAACTACCTTCCTACTAAGTTTCATGGCAGTTGGAGCTCATTTGCTAATTTTATCCTATTATGTTACAATTAAGGGTGTTGGACTCTTCTTTGGTGATTTTGCATGCTTAATTCTATTTTCTTCATGCATACAGCATCATAGCTCATACATTAATCATGCTTGACATATATTTACATCACTTAGCACATAGTTGTCATAAGATATCAAGTTATCATACATTCATCAAAAATTTCTCAAATCTCTATACAACATAGTCATGCACAACATGTGCAAGCTTTCCTTCAAATGTGGAAACCATTCACTTACTCTTGCACCTCTATGCCCTTGCTTCTTCAGATTGTACCTATGATTAGTCATTGTAAAGAATGAGATTTCAAAGAAATCCTAGTAGCAATTATCTGTAACTAACACATCAACATGCATGATTATTTATTAATCAAATATTAATTGTCCTTAAAAATTCTCGAAGGGTTATTTTAGCCATTCTAACTTTAACTAGGCCTCAATTCATTATCAGTGAATTTTTCTCTGCATTCCTGGACTTGGGGTTATTTTATGTTATTTTGGTCGAAATTATCAAAATGCCATTCAATTTCCAAAATGACTATTTGGTCCCAAATTTTGAAATAGTACTTTAGTCCCCATTTTCCAAGATGACACTCTAGTCCCAACTTTGCTTTCTTTTTGGTAAATGACACTTCAGACCTCTATTTATCTGTAGCCCTTCATTTAGCCTTTATTTAATCTAGATATTACATCATGTATCTTCAATCATAGTATGTAATAAATTCACAGTAATATGTTTACTACGTCTAATGAGTCATAATAAACCTGCACCAGTTTAACTTTAAGCCATGGCATACCTCCAAGCATGTTTTAATGGCTGGAATTTCTGCCTTTGTGACCATAGCCATACCAAGTGCCATTTTGAATCCCATTATCTATTAACATCTATCATCCCTAATCACACCACCACACGTTGCTCGGTTGAATTGTTGAACTAATCATCCACATCAAGTTGCATTCAAACTCATGAGGGGAGCTTCCATTGCATTCAATGTTTTGGAGCCCTTGGAAAACTTGGTGTTGAAGCTGGCTACCTATCAATTCCTCTATGATGTTGTACATGCATTGGCTGGTGATTTCCTTTGTAGTGGCTATCGTGGATTGAAAGATCTTTGCACATCTAGCATTCAAAATAATGCAACATACATGCCCAAAGATCTTTAACCATGGCCAACGTGAGTACTTGTCTTTTGCAGGTTGGTGATTCGAGTTCCATCTAAGCTAATCCTGCAAATCAAAAGAGAAAAAAGCAGTATATGTATTAGAATTAATAAGTTCTCTCCAAATATTTTTTGCTCTCTAATCTCTCAGAACATAGAACACTCTCCTCACAAAGAACTCAAAAGGACATCTTCATAGTAGCGTGAGTCCTTGTTTAGCTACAAGTGAATTAGTAAGTAATCTCTCACGGTTAACTTGCCATAAGAAAAACTTAATTTTTTCAGGCATAGGCCTCCTCCTAAACTTCTTCCAAAATGGGTTAACCACCTCATCATTGGGCTTAGAAAAGAATTGATATGTTAACTTGATAGAGAAGGTGCCATCCGTGATGCTCCTCCAAAATACTTCATTTGAACTCTCTTCTAAAGGGGGTTTGATACATATCATGACCTTAATAATATAGGGAGGGAGAAAAGGCTTCCATCTATTTACATTTCATCTTCCTTCAGTTGGAATATGATCAGTACCATTTCATATGTATCCAATCAGTCAAGGTTTTGGGTGGCATGTTCAATGAGCTATCTATCCAAAGGGGTCCACATGTCCCACCAAAACTTAGTATTATGACCACTCTTGATTCTCCTCCCTACTCCTTTCACATAAACTTCCCATACTTCAAATTGGCAGGCATTAACATTTGGCATAAGGCTGTCTCCACACCTATATGAGATTGAAGACATTTAAACTATAATGCATTAGGTTCCGTAACCAAACCCCAACATAACTTCATGATTTGTTATGTATCTCCAAGTTCTTAATACTCTGACCTCCATCTTTTTTGCTTTTCATGATTCTACTCCAAGAAATTACGTGCACCTTGTTAGCATTGTCATCCTGAGATCACAAAAAATTGCGACTCATCTTTTCAATATCTTGAATCACACATTTGGGAAGAAAAGTGGATTGCATTTGGTAGGATGGCAGGGTTGAAATGACAACTTTAATAAGAACCGTATGCCTTGCCATGAAAGGAACCTACCCTTTCATGATGATAGTCTTAAATGAAATTTTTTGGTAATATGCCTAAAGGTATTTTTTGTGATCCATGAGTGAATCAAGGGAACACCAAGATATTTACCTAGATCAAGTGTCATTCCAATGTGTAATTTGTGGCTTAGGTTGAAGGCCCTATTCTAGTTCACAATCCTTGAGAAGAAGACTTTAGGTTTTTGCATGTTTATTCCATGCCCTAAGAACTCAGAAAATCTATTCATGACATGCTTGATAACATTAAATTGTGCCATTGAGGCATCATCAAATAGAATCAAGTCATCAACAAAGAACAAGTGTGAAATAGCAAGCCTGTCATTTTTAAATTGAAGTGGTTTCCATCTTCTCCTATCATACTCATCCTTGATAAGACGTCTTAGTCTTTCCATACACAAGACTAAGAGATACGGACTAAGTGGATCACCTTGTCGAACTCCCCTAGGTCCTTCCATACACTTAGGTCCTTCCATCCTATTCCAAAGAACCTTCATTGTAGCCGATCCAACACAGGCCATAACAACCTTGAACAACGAATCTCTCAATCAAATATTCCTAAGAGTATGCTCAAGAAATCCCTAATCAAGTCTATCATATGCCTTTTCCATATCAACTTTAAGTGCCATATAACGCTTCCTTCTAGGTTTAGTTCTCTTCATATAGATAGCTTCCTAAGCAATAATGATATTATCACAACTGGACCTTGTAGTGATAAAACCACATTGTTCTAGAAGTCATACATAATGGAACAAAATTTGTTCACAATTGGTTTCGTGATCACAATGAAATTTACATTTCAAAATGAGATAGGCCTTAAATCCTTAGGCATTGTTGGTTTCTTAACCTTTGGGATCATGGTAATATTTGTGTGATTTATCTCCTTGATACTGTTAGGGTCACTAAAAGCCTTCTTGACCAAGTCATACATTTTTCCACCCAACTTATTCCATTGGATTAGAAAGAAATGTGCCTAAATACAATATGGACCAAGAGCTTTAAAGGCACCCAAAGGAAGAGGTAGCATTCTTGATTTCAATATCATCCTTTCTCCGTGTAGCAACTTTACCTGATCCACCTTTAAAGTAGGAAAGCGATGAGGCAAATTTGGATTACTAGGAATATCAAGATCTCTCAAATAGAGATATTGGTAATATGTACTGGCCATTACTTTGAGTAACTTCAAATAACTAATCTATGAACCTTCCTCATCTTATAGAGTTAAAACTCTCTAATTCTTGCTTTTGATTATCGTAGACATATGGAAGATCTAGTATTTCTATCATCCCTATTTCAACCATTAACATCTTGACTTTTGAAACCATATCATTTCATCCTATAACAACAATCTATTGTACTCTTGCCACAATTTCTTTTCAATCCTACTTAAGTTATTTGAAATGTGGTTCTTCCTATTGTTCTTAATACCCTTCAACCACCTAAGACTAGCTCTCTCCTTGCTTAGGATACTACCAACAATTGTATCATTCCATTTTGATGAAGCCTTCTAAAACTCAATAACCCCTTGGCTCCAATCTTTATCCATCCAAGCATTATCCACAATTTCCTGAAATCCACACTCCAATTGCCACATTGCTAGGAAGTGAAACCTCCTCATTGCTCTCGGCCGACGATGATTGATTGAAGAAGATACAATAATCACCTTGTGATCTGATTTATAATTTAGATCATAGTGAACATTGGTATGAGGAATGGTCATCTCCCAAGCCAAATTACAAAAAGCCCAGTTAATCTTTTCCACAATTCCTTTCCTTTCCCACATATATTGATCCTAAGGGTCATTTATTTCAAGGAGCCCTATTTCATTAATACAATCTTCAAAGTGTTGCATAGAAATACAATTTGGTATAGCTCCTCCTACTGTATCGATGGGATATCTATATGCATTAAAATATCCCATCAGAATCTATTCCTCCCCAGTATGTTTAGCAATTTCCACAATTGACTGCCAGAGACTAATTCTCTTCCTATAATTCATCTCCCCGTAAATGAAAGAGGCAGAGAAAGTACGAGCAAGATTAACACTATGAATCCAACAATGAAGTAATTGATCAATGGAGGTAATATATTCAACTTTATGGTCCATTTTATTCCATAAAAGCCAAATAACTCCTGCAAAACTGGAAGCTTCAACTCTAATACAATCACTAAGACCCATTCTTCTCACCATAAGATCAGCTTGAGATCCACGTATTCTAGGTTCAATGAGACATAAAATATCAATCTCATTTTTCCTCACAATGTCCCTACTTAACATAGAGAAGGTTCAACTACCAGCCCCCTACAATTCTAACTAGCAAGAACCATATTAATAATTAAAATTATCAAAGGAAACAGGTCAATACCTATCAGGGTCCATTTCTTCCTCCAAGTTTGCCAAATCAGCTCCTGCATCTTCCGTAAAATCCTCATCTATAGCACTTCTATGTTTCTTATCTAAGAAAAAATTCTGAATATTTATTCCCGTTTGATGCCTGTCACCCCATCCTTTGATTTCCCCACTTAGAAACTTGAGCTTTATATGATTTATTCACCAACATCCATAGACCAAAGTTTTCTTTGGTGTCCGTCATCACCCTTGATGTTCTATTCTCCAATGAGTTTTTCGTCACCGCTGTTTCCCCTATCTCCTCATGAAGCTGGTTAGTGCTCTTTCTATATGGGAAAGATTCTCTCTAGTGCCCATATCGACCACATTCAAAGCAAATAAGTTTCAATACCTCAAATTCAACATTAAATACTTCTTTAGCAGTAATGATTCTTGGCACCAATTTCCTTTGTAGATCAAGCTCCACACATAACCATGAATATCTCCCTCTTTCCACTCCTGCCACCCTAGTAGTATTCTCAGCCAATTTATGAAGATCTACCTAGCACTAGTAGAGAAATGCTTATTTAAATCGCCTCTTTTAAACCACATTTGAAAGATAAGGTCTAAAAATTATGAACGGTGGCATGTTTGTAAATAACAGTACAAGTTTTGGGTTATTTAGACCACACCTGAGGGGTCTGGTCTGAAAAATACACTTTCTAGACCGCACCCGTTAGGTGAGGCCTAAAAAGGGTAATTTTTAGAAAGTGTGATTTTTAGACCGCACCCCTCAGGTGCTGTTTAGAAAGTGTATTTTTCAAACCGCACCCTGAAAAAGTATTTTTCAGACCGCACTAGAAAGTGTATTTCTTAGACAGCACCTAAGAAGTGTAAAAATTTTCAATTTTCAACGCGCACATGTCTTCCTTTTTGACTCGCTTATTCCATCATTCGACTCCCTTTGTGTTTTGCTGGCTTTCCTTGAGAGCTCCATTGTCCTTCTCTCTTTTTTTCTTCCCTCAAAAAGTGGCCCCGACAGAGAAACAAACTTAGAAGGAATGAGGTTCATTTCTACAACAACAATGATAGTGAATCAAGCATAATGAAGGCATGACTTCTTCCTCTTCTTCTCTTATCCTGACCCATCATCATCACAACTCAGTAATAGGGAGAGCTTGAGGTTGAGAGACTAAAATTGTTTCTATTTATATTTTTCTATACCCATTTCCTCCATCATTTTGCATTTCCTTTGGCCACCTACTTGCATCCCCTCGGTCCATATTATACTAGAGCGATTTGAGAAGAAATTCCTCTCCTATCTCAGATTAAGCAAATCCAAGCCCAGATCCAGCTCCAAAACCATTAAAACCTATGTTCTAAGCAAGATGTGGTCACTAGGTTGGGAAGTTAGGAACCTTGCTTCTTGAACATGAGGAGGATACAGTAGTTCAAAACCTTTTAACCATGTCTGATCAAGAGAGTCTGGAGAAGTTTTACGATACCCATCTCCCCAATGACACCAAGTTTGATGTCGACTCTCTTTTTTCCATTTCCACCCATACCGTGGACAAGCTTTCCCAGGCCACCTTCACTTCTCCATTGCAGACATTGAAGGAAATTTAATCACACCTTCCTTCACAAGCTTTATCACCCATTTGGGACCTTAACTAAACCACTTGAGACCATTACATAAACTAGAATTAGTCATCCAAATCAATTTTAAAATTTCTCACTCTAGTTACTATTTACTTGGTAACTTGAAAGTTTTGGCCAATTTTGAAAATTCACTACTAATTCTAGAAAAATCAAACTCAAGTGGTTCAAGTCTCTAAATAAAGATTATTCAACTCCCTACAGGAAAAAAAATACTCATTTGGCCAATTTCTTTCTCAATCAATATAGTTTATTACGTGAACATACACTGTTCATTTGGTCATTTTCAATTTTCAGATTTTTCCCTTAAATTTGGAAGAGCATAACTTTCTGCATACACATTCAAATTTAGAAAATTTTGGCTCATTTTAAAGCTTGGATATTTAGTATTTTTCTGAAAAATTTCAAGTCATTTAAACTTGGTTTGCTCTGTTTCCTCATTACCTCAAGTTAGGCCTTTAACAAGGGTGTTGGACCTTTTCATTAATTCTATGATGCTTTGATCCTCTCTTTTCATGCATAGAACATTATAACATAATTATTTAGCATGCTTGGCATATATATATATATGCACATCACATATCGCATACTTGATATTGTAGGAGTTTAACATACGTTCATCCAAAAGTCAACATAAGCAAAGTATAAGGACTTGCTTCAACATGTACAGGTTTTCCCCAATATTTGGAAGCCACCTACCTAGTCTTGAACTTTCTTGCCTTTGCCCATTTAACTTTAGCCTAGGGTTAGTCATTGGAAAGAATGAGATTTCAAAGAAATCCCAATAGCAAATAATTGTAACTAACACATTAACATGCATAATTATAAATATGTATTAACATGCCATGAAACATTAACAACACTTTCTCACATTAGCATTCATTGCACAAGGCCAAGGCACATCAAATTTTGCATAGCTACAACCATGCACAAGTAAGGGTTTTACATGTCATAGGGCTATAATCCATATCAATCATGGCCAAACAACATACACAACAATCAATTGCAATGTAAATGTAAAGGTTACAGAATTTGCTACCTTAACTTGACTTTTCGATTGACTTTAGTTGCCTCCCACTTGCAATTTGCCAACTTTCCTTTGCAATTCACACTCCCACACAATTCATAATGATTTTGGAATTAACAACAAGCGATTTCCAAAGCATTATAACACTTAAAAATCCATAAAACTCAATCTTGACAACTTAGGGTTTCTAACTTGGTCAAAATTGGTTCCAATGCTTCCAAAATTATTTTCTCACTTCTAGCCCACACAATTTTGTCTTCTAAATCCATTGGTAGCATCAAAATTGACAAAATCACACTCCTTCATACAAAATCCCTGCAGACCAAAATGTGACAGAAAAATTGCAAACATGTGATTTTTCAACTTCTACCTTCATATGCATGCATAATCATCTTCCTAGACCATTTTCTTATTATTATTTGGCATCAAAACCTCCCTTTCCATGCAGACCAATTTCATGCAGCCCTCATGATCAGTAAATTTGTGCCAAAAATTCATACACAACTCAAACAAGCACAAAACAACCACCAATCAACTCTAAATCATGCATAGAGTTGTTTTGTACCATGTATTTCTTCTAAATCTCTCTCTTTCTAATTTTCTCTCTCAAAACCTAAACTTTATCATCTTCATAACAGCCAACACAATCATTTTTCTCCAAAAATAAACCGATAGAATTGGAGAGAAGAGTCTAAGGATGAAGAATATAGGAGATTTCAAGCTTGGAACATGGATTTACCTTGGGATTTGGCTTGAAACTTGATCTTTTTGTCTCCTCTTCCTTCTCCACACCTTCTCTCTCTCTCTCTCTCTCTCTCTATGGGCTGCACGAAATTGTGCTGAAAAATGGAGGATTGGAGCTTTAATAAAAGATGACCATGCATTAAGTTAAGCTGTGGGGCCCAATTCTACTGACAAAGCAACTTTACACTAATAAAGTAACTTTATTCTGATAAATTATATCACATTGTCATAATATCTTTATTTTCTTTTCATCTTTACATAAAAAAAGAACAAATGGCAAGATATGGATCACTCTTCTTACTTTACAAAACTTTGAGTTTCCATAAAGTTACTTTATGGCACCAGAAATACTTTTTGGGAATCCCCTGATCACTTGACTGATTTATGATCATTAAAAATTTTCAAAATTCATCTGATGCTCCCATAATTTTTCTTTCTTCAAATTGCTTTCTAGAATGCCTTCAACAAAGTTTTGAAGAAAACTCTAATTTGGGATTTTTCCAAGCCTTTTTCTTTCCAATCCAAGAAACTGTTTCTGACTTTCTCTTGAAAATAATTTTATAAATTACTACAATTTTCAAACTATTTTTCCACATTCTAATATCATATATTTGAGGCCTCTGGATACTTTAAAAAATTATATTTGATTAATTATTTATTAAATACTCAAATATTAAATAACCTTTAAAATTCTCGTACAGCTTATTTTTGCCATTTTAACTTAAACAAAACCTTAATTACTGATCAGTGAGTTTTTCTCAATCTATGGGGGCTTTGTAAAAGTTTCTGATATTTTGGTCAAACTTTGACCAAAATACCTTTTGACTTTTTCAAATTTACCAAAATGCCATTACTTTTCCAAAATAACTATTTTACCCTTACTTTTTCTACATTTTGGAAAATGACATTTTTACCTCTTATTCTCTTTCTATTTCCACATTTACCATTTCTTTCCACTCTTCGAACCCTTAATTCATTTGTAGCTATTTGTTTAGCCTTCATTTTCAGTTACAAATAATTAAGGATATTACAAATTTCTTCTGAGGTTGATACTTTTGTAATCTTTCTTTTTTGCTTTACTTATAAGCATTTTCTGTCTCATTTCTTAAGGCAACTTCTGCTTAACCAAAATCCAAGAAGAGATAGATTATGTTTTAAGGATACTCTATTTTAAGGATATAGAGCTCTTATCATTCAACAATTAACAAATACTTCCAAGAGGTCCTAGTTTGAGCAACACTTGTGGTGGGCATGTTAAAGACGAGAATGATGATTATTATTATGCTTCATTCAAGCATGATGGCAAAAAACAATGTTATTGAATCACATGTTTTATTTTTTTTATTGTTTGTGGAACTAGTCATGATAGTATTTTTGGATCTCTCTTCAGATCTATGATTTAATTTAGTGTTTAGAAAGAAAATGTTTTGGCCTGATGTTTGGGAGTACCTGAGTGTGAATGTGCATACTTTTGTCGTTGAAAGAAGATGGAGAGGAGGAAGAAAAGGAACGGCAGAATGAGGCTAATTTTTTTTTTTTAAAAGTCACTTTTAGACCCATGCAACCAATGCAGTCTAAAAAAACTCATCTTTTGGATCGCACATACTTTGCATGCGGTCTAAAGAAAACACCTTTTAGACTGCATGTGAGTGCATGTAGTCTAAGAGATTGTTTTTTTAGACCCCATATTTGATGTGCGGTCTAAGAAATCTCATTTTTAGACCTCCATATGCGATCTAAAAAGTACCTACTTTCAAAGATGTCTTATCTAAACCGCATTTATGTGCGGTCTAAAACGTCTTTTTTATGCTGTTTAAAAATCACCTTTTGCATTAGTATGGAATGGTCTTCCAATCCTTTCACCTATCTGTTCAATGCAATGATGATTGTAACTAGGGTTATACATGGACTTGGCGGTCTAGTTTGACTTGAACTAACCCGACCTGGCCTTGCCTGGAAAAAGCTGGCCCAAAGCAAGAATGGACCAACTAAATTGGACTGGTGTCTTCAGATTGAAGTTGGCAGAGGATCGAGCCCATAGACTAAGTGGTTTGGTCCAGTCTAGCTTGGCACTTTTTTTCTAGGCTCCCTGATTTCTTTTTAAAAATAATAGCTTTTCATATTGTCCTAATGCCTTCAGTCCTTCGTTAGCTCATCCTCATCTCATGTTTGCTGTCTCACCTCTCTATCTCAATTGCTGCATTTCATTCTTTCCAAAAGAGACAAAAAGAGTACCCCCAATCCCCATCGTGGTAAATCTCTCCAGTACTCCTTGTGATCCAGATGAAGAAGTTTCCTCCCAGCTGTAAGTAGCCACCAAGCTCCTCGCTTGCTATCCTGTTCTCTGTTGTGAACTGGGATCACTCGCCAGCTAGTCAGATTGGATTTATCACACAAGTTCCACCTCCTAAACTTTTCTATGATATTCATATCTATTTCTTGATTATGGTTAAACTAGATTTTGCAGGAGCAAGTGTGTGGATAGCTTAAACTATATTCTAGATGATGGTAAGGTAAAGGAGGAGAAAGAGATAAAGATGACGGTGAAGAGGAAGTGAAAAGAAGAGAGGGTAAGAAATTGATCGTGTGAGGGTAAGAAATTTTGGGTGAAATGAGGAAAAAATATACAAGGAAAACAAAATGTAGAAATTTTTCCCCTAAAAAAAAAGAGAGGGATCCTGAACTACTTGGATTGATCAGGTAGTCTATTGAACCCAGGTCCAATCCAGCCTGACCTAGAGCTAAGGCTAGACTGGACCTGACCCTAGTTTGGTTAAGGTCTCTACCAAGCCAGACCTCAGGTTAGGCTTTAAGTCAGTCTTGTCTGATCCATGCACACCCCTAATTGTAACAATGCATAGGTATTTGAGAAATTCTCACCCATGTTACTATCCGCCGCAACTGGTTCTTGAATGGTTCAAAATATGGTGTCCATCTCTCTACAAGAAGATAGTGCTGATAGAGAACCTATTGACCCTCATACAATATCTTCCTGTAAAGGTTTTCTCCACTGCTCCTTTTTTGTGAGTTTCACCAAAAAATAGTTGTTTGGTAAGTCAATTAGTTGAAATTTAGTTCAAATTCTGAAGACCCCCATAGTCGAAAAGTTAGGTCTTTAACATATATAGATTTAACCTCTTACCCAATACTGTAATAATTAAAGACAAATCCCATGGCTTGCACCATTCATTGTACTCCTCAGGTAGCAACCACATGATATAGTTTCTTTAAGTGGTTGATTTCCTCTTATGATTATGGCATCTTCCAATGAATCTCCTTATCATCAAACAATAAATCCTCTGGCTTCTAGACAATAACCGGCATTTACAACTCCATTGAAACCCATTAAGGATTGCTTATAAGAGGGATTTCGGTGTTGTCCACATTTCTCAGCAACCTTAACTGTATCATTCTCCACCAGAGCCTTACCTTAATCCTGAGAGACCCCTTTTCCTGATATTTTTCATGCATCGTCTCATCCATGATGGCTGCTGGCACTTCCTCCAATTTCTTATTCTTATTCCGACCAGCACAGGTTGATTCTGGTGGCTGGTCCGACGGTGTTTTTGTGTTGACCTATGTTCTCCATCACGCAAAATCCCTTGGCATGAAAACCAAGAGAGAAAACTTTCTGAATTCACTTCACACACTTCACTGTAGGTGATCTTTAAAGTTGTGTTTGGCTAGTATTGAGAGAGCGTTAATTTTACCACTAGTTGAACTATTCTGAACTCAAACTTGTTAAATGAAAAGGGCCTCAAACTGATTAACAGGAATAAAATATGTTTTAAATAGTTAGACAAATAGTTGAATTGCATAGTTATAATTCATTTATTTTAAAGTGAAATTGTTCTACACAATGTGCAATTAAATTAACCTTTTCTAATTACAAATTTTTTAAATGCCAACATTAGTTTTTTAATAGGTTTAGGCGATTTTGCTTCTTTTTGATACTTTTAAGGTGAAATTAAACTAAAAAAACTTTCAAGATAATATTAATCCTGAACGAAAACTTTTATAGTAAATTTCAAAATTTGTATGGTTAAACTTGAGGATAAGACATATTTCAGGTTACTTATCAATGTGGTCCACTTTCCCAATGAATTAGTGACACGTGTGTATTTCTTAACACCTCATCAAGAATGCACATTAACATTTAGGCATGGTTTAGTCAGCACAAGACGATATTCACGGTTTTGGAATTATTATGTAAAAATAGTGTAGTTTTTTTGTATATGATATATATTTGTATGTATATTATATGCATATATTATTACCTGTTTATTTCCTCTTTTTTTTTTGGCCAATACCTGTTTATTTCCTCTTAAAGTTCATACAGTTATAAAAACATTATTATCTATCAGTTTTATATTATATATACGCATTATGAAAAATTATGGCTCATTTTATTTTTCTATTTAAAAATCCATTCTTCTTTTTTACCAGTAGTTGATGTTAATCAATTGTACTTCAATGACAACCTCTTTACAATGAAACTATTATTTCTTATTCTCATTATTTTCATTTTTTATATATTTTCCTTAATAAAATAAATTTACATTTTTATTTCATCAATGTTGTGCATATTTATAGTGGGGGCTTAAATATAGCTAGTAATTTAAAGTCAAAAAAATAACAAAAGTTCATGAATTGATGGTACAGTAATCTATGATTTTCTTTCTTCTCCCTTTTACATCATTTTTTTGCAGAAGAGTAAACCTAAAATGAGATTTTGTTTTTCATCATTTGAATCATTCATATTGTTAATTCATACAATTGGAGTTATATATAATTTATGAGTATAATTCCAAAATAAAAGAAAGATAAGATTGTGAGCTGATGCGACCACTTGAGATTAAAACATGGATAACAAAATTTTCTTAATTAATTACTCTTAAGCTACTCATCATTTATACTTTGATCAATAAAACAGCCTCACCACCATATGTAATTTTTACCCAGGAATCGTTCCAAGTTGAAAGGCAAGAATTTTAATCATATGATTGTCTTAGACAATGTGTGTGTCTTTGTTTTTTTTCTAAGCTGAAGAATAATTTTAAAATGAAATTTTTCTTTTGATTTCATTTTTTCCATTTATTTTAAAGAACTGTAAAACCCTTGCCAAAGTTTGTGTTCATTATATGAATTCGTACAAAAAGAAATATGATAATTTTTTATCATTAAAAAAACCTTATGGCCTATCAATGTTTTGCAACTAATGTGTATGTGGTGTGTGTGTTTGTTATATAATGCAATTTATAAGGGTTACGTCTATTTATTTAAACTCCTATCAATATGGTTTCATTCTATGATTATATCCTTTCCTATTTTTTTCATGTCCCTATATAAGAAACCCTTATAAATTGAAACAGGTGAAATACCATCATCTCTCTTCAACATTTCTACCTTAAGAAGAGTAAGTTTAACAAAAAACAATTTGAATGGTAGTATTCCAATATCAAGTGGTAATGGGATGTCATTGGAAGAATTATTTTTACAATACAATTTCTTTACAGGTATGCTCAATCTACTCATCCCTTAACTTTATACTTTAAGTAACTTTTCATTTATTAATTATGCTTGTAAAATTTTTAACTGAAATTGCTTTAATAGTAAAAATTCTAGTATACTTGATATGATTGATGCAATCCATTTTTCTTGATCAATAACTTTAACTTGAACATTAGAAGATGCTCTCAGGGCTTTAACGAAAGTCCATTTATTATTTATATTATGTTATCTCTATAATGCGTAACCGAAGGTATATATATTTTAAGTTCTTGAATAAAAACAAATATTTCAGCCTTTTTTTGCCTATATTTTAAAGTAAGAGCATTGTAAATATTAAATAAATATGATGCAAAATATAAATAACTTGGTTTTTCATTTTAAATAGGAGAAATAAATCCCATAATCTCTCTTCAGCACATCTTTTTTTAAAATAATTTTAATGTCCACTTGGTAATTTATATTGAAAGAGTCCCTTTTAAATTGATTTCCAATCAAAAGTTAAATTATAGTGTATTAATTTTATGCATTTACTTCATAAAATTCCATCTATTACTTACATGGTTGTGTGTAAATTTTTGAAATTCCCAATCTTACATATATTGTAATTTTGTATAATAGGTGGAATTCCTTCATTCATCTGGAACATGCCTTCTTTGGAATATGTTAATATTGGCAACAATCATTTAAATGGGAATTTGCCAAAAGAAATGTGTCATCAACTCCCTTTACTTGAAGTCTTTGATGTTGATGATAATCAATTAGAGGCAAGCATTCCACAATCAATAAGTAATTGTACATCTTTGAAGAGATTATATTTGGATATTAACTCATTTACAGGTATGTACTTTTGCATATGTGCCTATTCTTTTCAATATTTTTCTCTAAAATTAATGTATGCTTTACACCAATTTATTCATATTGTTCAATCATATCATGAGGCTTATATTTGTAACACAGAAAAGTGAAATTCTCACACACTATTCAATGACAAAACCTGAAACCGTCGAGAATGGTCCCATGTGTCATGCCAATACCTTTTTAAAAGATTTTAACCGTCCCTTAATAACTTTAATTTTATGTTTTTTTCTCTTCCAATAATATTAAAATACATGTTAGTTTGGTGTTGTTTTTTTTATTTATTATATGTACAAATTGCAACAATTCTGTGTTGTTTAGTTGAAATTAAAATCATACTTTTATATATTTTTTTTAAAAAAATTATAACCTATGAATTAAAAAGAGTTCAACAAACAAAATATTATTTAGATATGTATACAAATCACTTACAAGTTATATCAGAATGATTAAAAATAATTTAAATACAACTAAAAAAGCTTGTTCATCTAAATTTAAACTCAAACTAGTGAAGGATAATACAATATGTTTTTATTAGTCAGTCAAACAATTAAATTACATCATGTTTGAGATGTTTTTAATCATTTTCTCTAATATATATATATTAAATTTAAAATGATATTCTGTTTTTTTTTCATTTCATTAATATTGTATATATTTTTAAAATCCCTAAATAACAAAAGATCATATCATGAACTTGTGGTAGTCAATTTGCTTTCCCCCTTTCAGATAAATTTTTTTAGTAGAGTTACTACGTTTTTGGTTTTGGACATTCCGTTCATTCATAATGTATGATGTCCCCTTATTATTTCCGAGTTATCTATATATGAATGTATGTGTAGGTTATATCGCCCCCTTATTATTTCCGAGTATAATTTTCATTTCTCGATATGTTCAATTGTTTCTTTCTCATTTCGTAAATTTATTAATTTCTCATTAAATAAGTATTCAAAAATTAAAATATAAAATACGCTTAATGTATTAAAAAATTTCTATAATTATTCAATTATAATTTGATGACAACCTCTATAAGCATGAGATTATCATTTCTTATTCTTATTATTTTATTTGTTTTTAAATATTTTTATAGAAAAATAAATCTAAAATAATATTTAATTATATTTTTCATTTAATTTATATTGTTCATATTTATAATGGGGCTTAAATATAGCAAGCAATTTCCAATCACAAAATTTCGAAAGACCATGAATTGATGGTAGAATAATTATTTAAAAGAATCAGGCCCTATTTTTTATGTTTTATGTTTTTATATTTTTAGAATAGTTTTGTAAAATTGCTTTTTTAAAACAAGTTTTGGAAAGGAAAAGATAAAAAAAAATTGTTTTGATAATTCTTCCAAAATATACATTTGAAATTGCATATTTGAAAATATCACTTGTGCATTATTTTGAAATTGCACTTGTCTCAGACTCAAATCTCCATCTTTGACTCCCTCATGGATATCTATTTCATCAATAACAACACTTCTTGTGTGTGTGTGTGTGTGTGTGTGTGTGTGTGTGTGTGTGTGTGCGCTTTAATCAATGTACTATTATTTTCGTCAATGTTTTATGTCCATACTTGATCCTAGATGATTTTGCCTAGAAGTATTCATTCATTAATTCAAAGTAAACAAGATTACAAACACTAACCTAAATGAGATAGTTGATCGACAAAACACGTCAAACACAACCCTAGGACTACAAGAAAAGTCACTAATACATCCAAAGACATGAGAAAACACGTATAAAGCAAACCCAACCCTAGGGCTATAACAACACAACATTATCCATGGGAAGATATTTATTACATAGGCCAACATGATAACCCCTATTAAACGACAAATGCTGTAAAAGTATTGAGATAGCAGACCAATCACCTACTCCTGTGCAACCCAACCCATCTTAGGCCTTTATGATAAGTCTCTCTCTTGGCTTCACAAATATGTAATGTTTTGGAATTTATAACATACCCAGTTTTCTTTTCATGAGTCAATATATTCATTTTTTTGTGTTTCCAGGTTTTATACCTAAGGGCTTAGACAATATTATCAAACTTGAACTGCTCAGTTTGGGAGGAAACAATTTGAGTGCGCCTATTCCTTCTAATATATTCAACATTTCAACATTGACATTCTTAGGCCTTGGCCCTAATTCTCTTTCTGGCATACTCCCATCATATTTTGGAACTAACCTTCCCAACTTGAAGACAATATGGCTGCAAGAAAATGAACTAACTGGACAAATTCCTAGCAGCATATCAAATGCTTCTAAGCTCATTACATTATATTTATCATCAAATAAGTTTAGCGGAGCTATACCCAATGTATTTGGAAATTTAACAAACTTGATGGAATTAATGTTGGAGGACAATTATTTGATTGGGTTGATTCCAGATACATTTAACAAATTGCATAGCCTTCAATATTTAAGTCTTAGCAACAACAGATTGCAAGGGTCCATTATAAATGAACTTTGCCAACTCAAAAGTCTAAGTGAGTTGTATCTTACCAACAACATGTTTTCGGGAGTGGTTCCAAGATGTCTTAGGAATACTTCTTTGCGAAAGTTGGATTTTAGCTCTAACAAATTGATTTCTCATATACCCTCTTCTCTTTGGAGTCTCCAAGATATATTGGTTTTAGACATATCCTCCAATTCACTAACCGGAATCATTTCATGGGAAGTATCAAACTTGAAAGCAATTATATGGTTAAAGTTGTTAGGAAACCAAATTTCGGGAAGCATCCCCACAACTATGGGTGACTTGCAAACTTTGCAAACCCTATCCTTGGCTCACAACAAATTACAAGGGCCTATTCCTGAATCTCTTAGAGGCATGATCAGTATAGAGTCCATGGATCTTTCTCATAATTACTTGTTTGGTGTGATTCCAAAGTCATTAGAGTCATTACTCTATCTCAAATACCTTAATCTTTCCTACAATTTATTGGATGGAGAAATTCCCAATGGTGGACCTTTTCAAAATTTTACTGCCAAATCTTTTATGATGAATAAAGATCTTTGTGGGAAGACCCAACTACAAGTCCCCTCATGCAAGGAAGAAAACAAGCACATGTCAAATAAAGTGATAATGATCTTGATATTATGCTTGTTGACCACCGTGATTTTCATTTTAGTTGTTTCATGTATCATCTTTTTAAAGAAAAAGAGGGATAATGCTAATGATTCAACCAATAGGGATGTAGTAAGTTTGGAGACACCAATTCGAATATCATATTATGAGCTTCTCCTGGGAACAAATGGATTTAATGAGAGTAATCTTCTTGGCTTTGGAAGTGTTGGATCAGTATATAAAGCAGTTCTTTCAAATCAGAAAGTTGTTGCTGTTAAAGTATTAATTTGGATTTTGAAGAAGCCTTAAGAAGCTTTGATAAGGAATGCATTGCCTTATGCAACTTACGCCATCGCAATCTCATTAAGATTATTAGTAGCTGCTCAAATGATAATTTCAAGTCTCTAATCATGGAATTCATGTCAAATGGAAGTCTTGACAGATGGTTGTACTCTCATAACTATTGTTTAGATATGCTGCAAAGGTTAAATATAATGGTTGATGTGGCAAATGCTTTGGAGTATCTTCATTATGGTACTTCTACTTTGGTTGTTCATTGTGACATAAAACCAAGCAATGTGTTGTTAGATGAAGACATGATGGCTCATCTTAGCGATTTTGGTATGGCTAAACTATTCGGTGAAGGACAATTAGAAAGCTTTACAAAAACATTGGCTACAATTGGCTATATGGCACCAGGTAATAGTTTAATTATAATATTTTAGTTCCATTATTTTTATTATTGTATTTAAAATTTTATATTATTTAGTCACTAGCATATATTTTCATCCATATATCTGAAGAGCATTGGTGATATAAAATAAAATCTTAACTGCAAGCCTTGTATTCTATTACATGTAGAATATGGATCTAAAGGAGCAATTTCCTTTAAAGGAGATGTGTATAGCTATGGTATCTTGCTAATGGAAATGTTTACAAGAAAGAAGCCAACCGATGAAATGTTTGTTGAAGGTCTAGACTTGAAAGATTGGGTTAGCAAATCAACGCCACATTCAATCATCGATATTCTAGATGTCAATTTGCTGCAAAAAGGGAATCCAAATATCAGTAATATATTACCTCATATATCATCAATTTTTGAGTTGGCATTAAGCTGTTGCATTGAATCACCTGAATCACGAATTACCATGAGTGATGTTTTGGTTTCATTGAAAAAAACAAGGTCATACTTAGGCAAACTGTTGGATGCACCATTAATTCAATAATTTTTATATGCATGTTTTAGTTACTATCTCTTCTGTCCTATGATTTATGTTGTCTATGGAACATGTAATAATTTGAAATTGTGATGATATGTTTATTATCTTAATATATGAAATACTCATGTCTTCAAGTTATTTCATTTTTCTCTTACATTTTATGCATTACAATTGTATTTTGTCTATCTAAATTTTACTTGATTCATTTAGTTTTTTCGTTTAACATAAAATGATTATAAATTGGGATATTGAATAAACTTATGGGATAAATTCTATAATTCTTATACAATTTTTCTTCAAGGAACATGTTACTTTTGATATTTGAACCTCCTTTTTTTTTACCCTTTTTGTGAACTTTTTCCTATGGGTTTAAAATATTTCTAAGACTTATTTTGCAATATTCACTAGTACTAAAAGTGTTTTTTAAGACCGCATACAAGTGCAATTTATATAAGGCCAATTTAAAAGTAGGAAATTTTTAGACTGTATGTAGATGCGGTCTAAAAAGTCTCACTTTTAGACTGCACATGGATCCGTGCAGTCTAAAAAATATGCTTTTTAGACCACATGGATCTAGTGCAATCTAAAAAGTGAAATATTTTAAAAAAAATAAATATTCATATTTTTGGATTCAAAAACACAAAAAAAAAATGCCTACATATTTTTTATCATTAAATTAATTTTAATAAATCTTATAATATATTGATATTAGAAGAAATCAATCTTATGACAAAAAATAAATATTTAATTGAGGATTTATTGGGATAAACCATACAAGTATATAACAAGATAATGCAAACTATAAATTGTACATAATATCCCCAAAAAAGTGTTACATACTCCTCTCAAAAGGATTTCTATGAAACCAGCAAAAAAAGAAGAAAATTAAGGCAACATCATACAAAATTCCGGGGAGGCTGAAGAAGAGGTATAGTACTCAATAAGACGATTCTTCTTTAAACTCACTTAGTCTCTCTTGCTTCTTCCTCTATAATTCAGCTTCATAATTTCTCAGTCTCTTATTCATTCTCTCCTGTTCTCAACACAAGTCCCCACATCAGCCATTGTTACACTTGAAACGAGACAGAAAGAAAAAAGACATTCAATATGCAGATTATTATCCGGAAAAACACCCGCGAATGCATACTGATTCCATTTCCATAATAACTAATAAGTATTTACTCATAGATGAACTGCACAGGTCACAGGGAATTAGCGACAAAACAAAACAAAGAAAATATTTCCTTTTCATCCTTTAAAAATGGGTTATAAAAATCCAAGCCCACAAAAACCAAGAAAAACAAAAGTCAGCTACAAACATGTAAAGAATAACAAAAAAAAAAAGGACTAATGTGATATATGATTAGTTTTGATGATGTCAAATATAAAAGAGCAAAAATTTTGTATAATGCATATTGGTTAACTATTATATTTAATGTGAATTTCTTATGTAGTATGGTCAATAAAAGGAGAGAGACTATTTGAGTTTAATTGTGGAGAATGAAGAAGGAGGAAGATCTTGTAAGCTAAAATGGGAACATCAAGATTCAACTTTTTAGATTTGAAATTGGAGGATGATATGGTTAAATAACTCAATTTGAAGGTTAAAATGTTTTACATAGATGTTATTGTTAGGATAGGATTTGACCAAGAGGGGGGTGAATTGGTCTGTTTAAAAATTTTCGCAACCGTTGAAACGTAAAACAGAGTATGAAAGAAAATGAACAAGGAGATTTATCCTGGTTCGGTCCTCTTGACCTACATCCAGTCCTCAGAATCCTCTGAGCTTTTCAAATCCACTAATCTCAAAAGATTACAACAAATCAGAAGAAGGACTCTCCCCCTTCCTAACTCAATTTAACCCACTGACACTTTTGCTCATGTCTTTTCCCACTGTAGATTCTCCAACCTTGAGTAACTCTCACAGAATCAATAAATGAACAAGTATATTCTCCTTTATGAGAATTTAATGATAAGCACTGAAGCTCTTAAGTATGAGAGAATGATAACAGAGTAAGTAGATGAAGAATAATAAATTCGCTTTCTCGTAGTTGCGTTCTCTATCTTCTGAAACTTGAATGCTTCGCCTTTTATATGTGGGAAGAATTAAATATCCGTTAGAAACATTTAAGCTTTTGTTAGACTCATCGTCGTCGTTCACCTTCCCGCAATAAATACCTCTGACAGTAGGTAGGATGTTTTTCTGCATTTTTGTCCGTTGAGTCTCTTTCTGGTTAGGCAATCAAAACTTCATTCCCTGTTAATCATTAAAGTAATTAAGCATTTATGATGGTAGGTGAGATTTAAAGAAACGTTGCATGAACAAGGAAAGATTTGAGATCAGTATAAAGCTTCTGACAGTCTGCGTAAATGTCAGATAAAGCAAACTCGAATTTTGCTTGTTAAGAACTCGAGTTATTGTAGAAATTTCAAAGTAGAATTCACATAACTTCTGTTGTAACTCGAGTTTTAATAAGAGTTTTGATAAAACTTGAATTATAGAACTTAAAACTCGGGTTTTCATAAGTTTCCGTAAGCAAAATCGTTTTGTGCTCTTCAAGACTCGAGTTCCATTTACCAAAACTTCAAGTTTTAGCTATTTTCAAATCATAACTTTCATTGCAACTCGAGTTTCCTTGAGAGTTTTGAGTTTAGAACATTTTCCATTTCGAAACTCGAGCTCCATTTTATAAAACTCGAGTTATGCCAAAACTCTTAACGAAACTTCAAGTTTTGGAAAGAATTTTTGTAGTTCAAGATTTTTCAGAGCTCGAAACTCGAGTTCTGTTTTCCCAAAACTCGAGTTATACAAAAACTTTTGCTGGAACTTCAAGTTGTGAAGGAAGTTTTGATTCTCTCTCTTCGAAACTCGAGTTCTGTCACTCATAACTCAAGTTCCATCAAAACTTTTATTGAAACTTCAAGTTTTGGAAAGAAGTTTTGAGTTTCAAATATCCTTCAGAGCCCGAAACTCGAGTTCTATAAAATGAAACTCGAGTTTTACCAAAACTTCCAATATAACTTGAGTTTTCTCTGAGAGTTCTGATTTTCTAAAACACTTTTCACACTCGAAACTCGAGTTCTATGACACACAACTCAAGTTATGTCAAAACTTTTTGTTCAAACTTGAGTTCTACTGAGAGTTTTGCATTTCTAAACTTTTCTCCAAAACCCAAGACTCGAGTTTTGACTCCCAGAACTCGAGTTTTGACAGAACTTCAATCAGAACTTGAGTTTTCTTGAAAGTTTGGGATTTTGAAAGCATTTTTAAATAATGTAACTCAAGTTCTAAAGATTATAACTCGAGTTCTCTCAATAATTTCATTAAAACTTGAAGATTAGTAAAAACTTTTCTGAAAACAATGAATTCAAAATATAAGTTCAAAAACATATTTGTCATCATCAAAACATTATCTCAACAGTTATATCATTATACATTGAGTTACCCTTCATATAAGCTTTATTTGGACGCTCATAACTGATTCTTGAAGATAATACTCGAGTCTAGCCTCAAACACTCGAGTATAATGAGTTTTTGAAGTTTTCTGAAGCAACACTTGAAGCAATACTCGAGTAAAAACTCAAGTATTAAAATTTTTTGAGCTAATACTCAAGTATGAGGATCAATACTTGAGTATCGACCTCCTTTTTCAGCTATGCTTCACTTCTAGCTCGACACATATTCAGTGTTTTGATCATATCTCTTAAACCATAAGTTCGATTGATGTAAAACCAGTTTCATATGAAACTAGATGCAAGCTTCGGTTCATAGACTCAAGAACAACATCAAATCATTTTATATGAAGGAGATATAAATTTCTAAATATGGTGGTCAGATTGAATGCTTTATCACTGACCTTTGCTTACTGTGGTTATCATAACTTTCTGAAGACAGCTGATTTTGGAATGATTCTTCTTGCATATGAAAATAAACTCAAATGGCTTTTCAGAGATATATTATTTGTGAAGTTTTTAGTTGAATTGAGAGAGTTA
This sequence comes from Vachellia collinsii, assembly GCA_006871305.1. Taxonomy (NCBI): domain Eukaryota; kingdom Viridiplantae; phylum Streptophyta; class Magnoliopsida; order Fabales; family Fabaceae; genus Vachellia; species Vachellia collinsii. The sequence goes on along the minus strand of QFDD01000364.1, from coordinate 22,823 downwards.
TGGCTGTTGCAATTTGAGTTTTGTGCTGAAATCTGGAACCTGTGCTGATTCAAGTTAAAGTCATGAGTAATACTCAAGTATCAGCTTTAGAATAATGTTTTTATGCAATACTTTCAAGCATACTTGAGTATGGAAAAGAGTGTTCATCACAATACTTGAGTACAAGCTATAATACTCGAGTATCGGCCTCAAAATGGAATTTTTACACAATAATTTCAAGCGCACTCAAATACGGAAAAGAGCATTCATCACAATACTCAAGTATGGCAACTAATACTTGATTATCGACCTTAAATGAGCATACTCTCAAGTGCACTCGAGTATGAATGGAAGTATTAGCTTTAAAAAGGCTTAAAAACACTTGAGTATGGTTTATAATACTTGAGTATCAAAGATATTTGTGCAATACTTTCACATGCACTTAAGTATAAACAAAAGTATTCATTATTTACACTACAACACTTCCAGTAGTACTCAAGTATTGTTGAAAGTATTAATAAACACTCAAGTAATAAATTTCACACTCGAGTATTATTTCCAAAACTTCACTCGAGAAACATTTTTCACACTCAAGTACTTCTACAAGGACATTAGTTTTGTTGAAATGATTTTCAAATAGTAGTCGAGTATGATTTCATGCACTCAAGTATCAAGTGATTTCTTAAGGACACTCTCACATGCTCTCGAGTACCATTGGAAGTAAAACTCTTCTAAACTCTAACACTTCCAGTAGAACTCGAGTACCAACAAAAGTGTTATAAGAACTCAAGCAACCAATTTTACAACTCAAGTATTGGTTTCAAAATCTTATTTTTGACAGAATGGATTTCAAATGACACTCGAGCATTATTTTCAAAACTCGAGTATTTCTTCATTCACTTCAGTTTTTACTGAGATAATTTTTAAACAACACTCGAGCATTGTTAAACACACTCGAGCATAAACTTTATCTGATTATATCTCAGACTGTCAGGAGCTTTCAACTTTATTTGAAATCTTTTCTCTTTCATGCTTAATTGCCTTAAATCGTATCTGTCTTCATAAATGTTTCTCCTTCCTACTTAGTAATAGGGTATGGTCTTATGATAGCCTCTTTGATGTAACTCAACGGACAAAAACATGTAACGATCATGCTGTGTGTCAGAAATATTTATTGCAAAACATTTGAATGATGAAGCTAAGTGTAACAGAAAGAAAGTTTTATCTAACAGACATTTTCTTTGATGTCCAACAGCAAAAGAAAAGCTCCAACAGGAAGAATAAGCTCAATGGTAAAATGCCCAACATGAACTATAAATAGAAGAAGCATTCAAGAAGAGCAAAAGGGGGAAAACAGCAAGCAGAGAGTGAGCAAAATGTAAATTCTCTGAATCGCACATATATACTTAGATTGCTCTGAAAATACAATCCCTTCATGTACTTCAGTGTTAACATATTCTACTTTATAAGGTGAAACATTTCTCAACTGTAATCATCCCAACCTTTGAGAGTAACTTAGAATAGACCTAAATGAAATAGAGAGTGCAACCTTACATGTAGTAAGGGAGCGATTGTAAAGGTTTTCAAGTACCTAGATTACAAACTTGAGTGGATTTCATAAATGCCTGGAAAAATTTTTGGGGTCCTTAAGTACCTACCATTACAAACTTGAAATAGGATGTGCAAATGCTGTATTGAATATGTGGCTGTAATGATTTTCCAAGTACCAGGGTTAAACTTAGAAGTTATAGTGAATTGCAAATCTCAGAGGAGTTTGAGAACTGGACGTAGGTTGGAGAGAGCCAAACCAAGATAAATTATTGTGAGCTCATCTTACTTTCTCTCCACTAATTTTTGGTGATTTTATTTTTACTATATCAGATTTTATTCTCTGTTTTTGTTTAACTTATGATTTGGATATTTTGAACAATCAATATACAGACAAACGTTTTTGAGACACCCAATTCATCCCCCTCTTGAGTGACAGCCATCCTAACAACTAATCCTTTCCAATCATCTTTATCACTAGTCTTCTAGACAACCAAACTCAAAGATTGAAAAGATACTCCCACTAGAACAATAGAACACAAATGGAAAATAGCAACACAGTTTAGAAAGACCTTTGGCAAGGAGCTTCTCAATGGTATAGTTAATGACCTGCTTCAAATTCTGCACAACATTCTTCATCATCGGCGGCATTGTCAGACCTCTACCACTATCACCAATCTTAAAGGATTATAAAAGCAGAAACAAGTTCCTACCAAAATAAAAAAACATAAAATGAGAAGAAAATAAAAAGAGCCAGAACAGACATAAGGTGCATAGGGACGAAGAAAGAGAGAAGAATGTTACCTAAAAGAAAAGGAGAGAGGCCAGAAGGCACTTTGTTTGAATTTCAAATTCAGAGCTTTTAGGGTGCAGTCTAAAATCTTTATCTTTGTAGACCGCATCCCTCAGGTGCGGTCTAAAAATACTATCTTTTTTTAAAAAAGTTTCATTTTAAATGGCACTACTGAAATGCAGTCTAAATGATTTAAAATTTGTATACTTATTTACAAAAATGCCTCCGGTCATATTTTTTAGACCTTACCCTCTAAATACGGTCTAAAAAGCCTTCTTTCTACTAGTGATTTTTTAGCTTCAAAGTTTGTAAATTGTTTGAATTACAATTTTTTGGAGAATAAGATCACTCTCTAATATTTTTTCATAAAAAAATGTTTTTTCTTTTCTATTAGACTTTTGTTTATTGGTCTTCTTTCTTTTTAATCATGGTATAATTTTATTGATAGGATTTGTTTCTTTATATCATGCTAGAGTGTTAAGTTATGTTTTAAAATTGAAGGAGTTACATTTTTATTTTTTTACCTATATCTAATGTAAAACAATATGTTTAATGGAATAGGTTGTAAAACAATAAGTATGAAAATTCTTCCTTTCGTAAGACAACAATAGAACAAAATAACAAGTATGGACACATTATCCATGAGGGTAAGTAATCAAATGTAGCTTGTAGCCATGAAACAAGTGTATATACAAGACCCATGAATAACAAGTGTAAGAATGAAGCCCACAAATATCAAGAGTAACTATTGTGCCCTCAATGTAAAGTGAGCTCAAGGTTAACCAAGGCACACTAGAGACTAATAGTGTTGCTGCTAGTAACTAGTGTTTTGTATCATTAATCTCAAACTTTTATAAGCATGCATGGGGTCAATTTACCATATAATAAACAAGATATCTATCAATATTGAAATCTCATAAAGAATGTTTTATAACTGAGGATCCCTACATGAAAATCACAAAAATCATTATGAAAAAATTTCTTTAAATTTTCACCCACAAAAATTTGTAAAGAAGAATAAGGTAAAACAATTAAGTAAATAACTTTAATAGAAATAATCATTTGATATACATCATTCAGTTATAAGTAAGAAGGATATAATTCCAATGAACCTGTTTTAAAAAATAATGCTTAAAAATTTATAATTTATTGATAATGCAACAAGTAATAAAATATTAATTACAAAAATTTTAATAGGATGTTATTTACTCATCTACTGTATTTCCAAAAACATAGCTTTTCCCTAACCTTTAACTTCCAACATATTTACTCCTTGCTCTTATAAAGTTCAAAACGTGTTCATCATTTCTCAAGTTATAAGTTTGCATAGGATTTTACAATATTCTTTTCTTAATATTCTATCTTAAACTTATATCCTTCAAATCATTTATCAATAGTTTAGCAAGCACAAACAACTATTAATACTCATAGGAACCAAAGTATAAGTCATACTCAATTCAAAATAGTATCTAAATAAATCTTCACCACAAAAAATGTATGAGCACACATCTAAATGGGTTTGATCTCATTTACACATTTCATCAAACACCTAATGAGCACTTATGATTAGCTCACACAAAAAACACTCCCAATTCAAATTTTCCAACCAACAATCATTCCTAAACATTAATACCATATCTTAAGGCATCCAGAATTCAATTTGCTAACACAATTAATATCAATCTTTCTTGCTTAACAATAAACTTCTAAATCTAACAACTCTAAACTACATCCTTTTCTTTTCTTTTCATTAGCAACAATCTACATGGAAAAGAAACTATTTGTCATACCATAAGCTAAATCCTACAATTTCAAACATCATCTTTGAATCTCAAAGCCTTGGAACTCCAATTTCTTTACAAGCTTAGGGTAATACCTCCCTTAGCTTACCTTATATTATGCATTAGAGACAAAAAATGAACTACTTTAAGGCTCTCCATATTCTAGAATTAGCTAACTAAGTGAAATTTTAAAACTTTATTAAAGTTCTTGTTCACTTGGTAATTTCAAAATTTTAGCCAATTTTGAAAATTCATAACTAATTCTAGAAAAATAGAAATCAAGCGGTTCAAATCTCTAATTAAAGTTTGTTCAATTCCCTAAAAGGAAAAAATATCCATTTTCCCAATTTCTTGGCCAATTAATAAAGAAATATCCGTGAAAAAGGACTATTGATTTGGTTCTTTTTCATTTTTCCAGATGTTTCTTCTAACTTTGGACAACCATAACTTTTCACACATAATTCCAAATCCAAAAACCTTTGGCTCTTTTTAAAGCTTACAATGAGTACTATTATTCTAGATAATTTCATGCCAATTGAATTCCATTTTCTCAATTTCACTATTATCTCAACTTAGGGCTTTATAAGTGTGTTGAACCCTTTTTATCACTTTCAACCCTCTTAATTTTTAACTTTGCATGCATGCTTCTAATCAATATAACTATTTAGCATTTCTAACATATTTACATGCCATTCTTATATGCCTAAGTGTGTAGAGGTTTATCATACATTTTTCCCAAAAATTCAACATGAAAACATATAACATAAAATAAGAAATTTCTACTACAACTTGAAGGCACAAATGCATCCTCTACAGCCACCATCTTACCCTTGTCTTTGGTTGAACTTTGGCCTAGAAAATGTTATTTTTGGGAGAGTGAGCTTTCAAATAAATCCCCATAGACAAAATTACTAGCACAAACATCAATATACATGATTATCATTTATTTTCTATATAGCTATGCATGAACATCTTGTGATGCACTTTTAAAACACTTTACACATTGCCATAGCATGTCATGAACACAACTTCACATGTTCACATAGTGCATAAATAGCATGAAAAATAGCACAATTAATAAACAACAACCAATGACAATATTAATGTAAAAGTTAGTAACTCTACTACCTTAAACCTTAGCTTTTCACTTGACTTTGGTGATTTGCTTCTTGCTCTTTGGAAACTTCCCTTTGCAACTTAAACCCCTAGACATATCATAATGCATTTGGCATTAATAATAAGCCATAAACTATGCATTACAACATCACAAAACTTCCTAACACCTCTCTTGAACTTTAAGGGTCCTAAAACCCTTAACTTTGCCAAAATTGATTCCAATGCTTCCAAAATTGTTTTCTCTCTTATACCCACACAAATTTTCCTTCTAAATGCATTGGAAGCATTAAAATAATCAAAATCACACACTACAACTTCCCTTGCAGACCGAAATATTTGCAAGAATTGGGACAAAATGTGATTTTTCAATTTCTACCTTCGCATACATGCATAATCACATTTCTAGATCATTTTTCCCATCGTTAAACAACATAAAATATTTCCTTCCCTTGCATGAATAGTGTCATCCAGAAGAAATGAAAAGTGATTTTATACCAAAAATTCCATACAAGCTCAAATCAACTCAAACAAACTACCAATAGGTTCCAAATCATACATAGAGTTAATTTCCAACATTTATTACTTCTAAATCCCACTCTTTCTCATTTTTTTCTCTCAAAACCTAAAATTTGTAATAGAAAAATACACCATAAATCTCAAAATTAAATCCATAGAATTCAAGAGTAAGGCTTAGAATCATGAAATAGAAAAGATTTCATTCTTGAATCACCACTTACCTTGGAATTTTGGATGATTTTCTCTTCTTTTCTTCCTTGCTCTCCTTCATGCTGATCCTCATCTCTCTTGGTCTGGTTTTGGAGAACTTGAATGGCTGGAAATGGCGTGGAGAAAGCTAAATAAAAGATAATGCACATGTGTTATTTATGTCAGACCTGTTTGGACTGATAAATTAACCTACTGGTATTTTCTACCACTTGTATATGATATTTTGTCTCTCTTTTACTCTTGAAATAAGACCATTACAAGTGGCAAAATATGTTTCCCACTTTTCACTTTACCAAAAACTTTAAGTTCCACAAAGTTACTTTATGGCACTAGAAATACTTTTCGAGAAACCCCTAATCATTTGACCAGTTTAGAGTCATTAAAAATCCCCTAAATTGATCTGATACTCTATTATTTTTCTTTCCTCAAATTGCTTTTTATAATGTCTTTAATTAATTTTTGGAGAAAACCATAATTGGGGGTTTTTTCGGGGCCTTTCTTTCATTTCAACAAATTGTTTCTGATTTTCTCTTAAACACAATTTTATAAATTTCTACAATTTCTGAGTTATTTATCCTTTCTTTGAAATCAGATATTTGAGGCCTCTGGTTATTTTAAATAGTTATATTTAGCTAAAAATTAATTAGTCAGCCAAATATTAAATAACCTTTAAATTCTTGTAAAGATTATTTTTTGTCATTTTAACATAAACTATGCCTCAATTTCTGATTAGTAAATTTTTCTCTCTCTTTCGGTGTTTGAGACCTTTTTTTGATATTTTGGTCAAAATTACCAAAATAGCCTTTGACTTTTCTCAAAATGACCAAAATGCCATTACATTTCAAAAATGACAATTTGATCCAAAAAATTTTGAATTTACACTTTGTTCCCTATTTCAAAACAACACTTTGGTCCTTTACTTTTTAAAATGACACTTTAGTCCCTTACTTTTTCAAAATGACCATTTTGTCCTTACTTTTCCACATTTGGTATAATGGCATTTTCACTCTTCTTTTCCTTTTCTTTCATCCTCCAAACCCTTAATTAGTCTGTAGTCACTCATTTAGCCTCTATATCCAGTTATCAAAAACCTAAATATTACACTTAGCATCAAATCAAAACACCATTTAAATTCCTTATATTCTTCATATAACATAAATCTTAGCTATCTAGCAATTTCAACAACACTCCAAAAATATTCTTCTCTTAGACATTATAACAAACACCTTGTGTGCAATTCCAACTTGATTGAACTTCCAAAATGTAGAAGCTCAAACATTCTTACCCAAAAGGTAGTCACCAATCTCAGAAAGAAGGGGAAAATTTTCAACTTACTCACTCAAGAGAGAATTCTTGAACTAAACCATAGAAGAAGATGAAGATTCCCTCAATTTTGCACCATAGCATCCACGATCAAGGGAGGGGGAGATTTTTATCTTCTCTAACCATGGACAGCATCAATCATGAAGAAAAGAGGGGAAAATTGCTGAACAAAGAAGAAAAAAGTAGCAACATGAGATCTAGAATAGAAGAGGAAGATCCCACTAGTGGTTGATTGAACGATGTCGTAGCCACCGACAATGTCAGCACAAACACTGGAGGAATGTGTAATACCTCCCATAGCTTAATTCATTTTATATTAGAGGCTAATTATGAACCACTTTAAGGCCTGTCAATGCATAGGATTAGCTAACTAAGTGAAATTTTAAAACTTTGAAATTGTTTCTATTAATCGGTACTATTCACTTGGTAATTTCAGAATTTTTTGGCCAACTTTGAAAGTTCATAACTCATTCTAGAAAACTCGAAATTGAGTGGTTAAGTCTCTAATTGAAGCTTATTAAATTTCATATAGGAAAAAAATATCAATTTGTCCAATTTCATAACCAATTAATATAGTTAATATAGTCTTTGAAAGTTATACTGTTTATTTGGTCATTTTTCATTTTTCCAGATGTTTCTTCTGACAAGCAACAATGATCTAGAACTTAACATAATCCCTTAAAACATAACCCACATATGGTTTGCAACTTAACCACAATCCTTATCTACAAAGTAACTTCACAACATAGTAATACATAAGTTTAAAGCATATTTCAAAATTTTGCTGCCATGCACCATCTTTAACTCTCAATTTCCTTGCCTTTGCCTCAATTGGAGCTTTCATCTGAAGGGTTATTGTTTTGGGGAGGATGAGATTTCATGGAAATCTCAAAAGCAAATTATACTAACAATCACATAAACATGCATGATTGCTATATGATGCTAATTAGACATGACTACGAGCATACCTTGCTACATGCAACTAATTGAACTAAATTGAATTAAGCTAACATATGCACAACATAGCAAGGATTTACGGGCTCAAACATCACATAACTCAATCAACAAAAACAATGTTGGCAATCAGTCATAATAACAATCATAAGCAATGTAAATGCAAGAGTTAGTAAATCCACTACTTGTCACTCTTAACCGACTTAACTTTGTTCCTCTCTGATCCTTTGAGCTCCGTAGGCTTCCTTGAACTCTTTAACACCTACATAATACCATAATGCATTTCCAATCACAAACCAACCAAAGGAATGCATTCTAACCTCTTAACTTTCACTATACTCCTTAACTCCCACTTGTAACTCCTTGAACTCTATTACTCAAAACCACCTCCTAAGCTGACCATTATCTTCTTTGCTAATAGAAAGCATCAACATCATCTTCTTTTGGTCCTCTAAGTTTGGACCTACAGCCCCTTCTTAGGTCCCAAATTCAAAAATCCCTAACAGCCTAAACAATTGTAATCTAGCTACCACTACAAAAAATACACCAATTTGCAGTGATTACATTGTAGCGGTTTTAGGAAACGCTACAATATTTTTTTTAGTGGTTTTTAGTCAAACCACTACATATTTGCAGCCCTTTCAATCAAGTGATGCAAGAAGAACCTTAGTAGCGGTTTGGTTACAATAAAACCGCTACTAATTTGGAACCACATTGGCCCTAGGTGGTAGAAAGTGGGTGACAAAATAGTAACATTAATTTGTACCAGTTTTATATAACAAAACCGCTGCAAATTAAAAATGTGAATGAGTTTTTTAATTAAAAAAATTGATTTAAAATTAGTAGCGGTTCTATAATCGCTACAAATTTGAATTTCAAATTTTAAAATTCGGGGTGTAAATATGTAAAAATGAGTTTTTTTTAAAAAAAAATAGATTTAAAATTAGTAGCGGTTCTATAACCGCTACAAATTCAATAAAATTGCTGCAAATACAAACCACTGCATATACTATTACCTAAACCGCTACAAATTTGAATTTTGAATTTTAAAAAAAATGATTTAAAATCAGTATCAATTCTATAACTGCTACAAATTCAATTAAACCGCTACAAATGCAAACCACTACAAATTTGAATTTCAAATTAAAAAAAATCTGATTTAAAATTAGTAACTAATGGAGGGTCATGGCATGGGGATCTTCAAGATTGTCTCTATAAGCGGGTCGATTAGGCAGAGAAGGTCCAAGAATGAAGTCAATCCTATGCTCAATTCCTCTTAAGGGGGGAAGCCCATCAGGTATCTCATCTAGAAATAGGTCACCAAATTCTTGCAACAAAAACACAACAATAGAAGGCAAAGAGGGGTTAAGCTTGTTAGTAGAAAAATAAGCATCCTTGCACACAAGCACCAAGGCTTGCTCACTCAATAATGCTCTTTTAATCTCACCTTCTCCAGAAAATAAAATCTCTTTCTTTTCCTCTTTTGTCTCATTTTCTTTTCTGTTCTTTTCTTTCACTCTACTTTCTTTCTTTTGCACTCTCTCTTTTTCATTCAATTCATCGCTTTTTTGCATTCTCGCTCAATCCTCACTTGGTCCTCATAAGCTTCTTTTGCCCAAAGAGGTTTCAATACAATGATTTTACCATTAAAGAGTCAAGAATAACAATTCTTGTAGCAATCATGCTATGCCCTACTATCAAATTGCCATGGCCTTCCTAGCAAAAGATGCCCCGCAAGCATAGGGACCACGTCACATAGAACTTCATCATGATAATTTCCAATAGAAAAGGAAACTAGAACTTGCTTAGTGACTTTAGCTTCAGTACTATCATTCAACCATTGCAATTTATAAGGCTTGGGATGCTTCATTGTAGGCAAATCCAACTTATCAACAAGTAAGGTGCTAGCAACATTGGTAACACTACTACTATCAATAACCATGCTACATACCTTATTTTTGATGAAGCATCTAGTATGGAAGATGAGTTCACACTACTCTTGCTCATTATCTTGCTTTGGTTTCATGTTGAGAGCTCTCCCAGCCACCAATGCTTCTTCTTTAAAGGGCTCAGCTGTGTCAAACTCCAATTCAAAATCAGTCACCAAAGAGGGCATGTCATCATCACTAGAATGAACACTATCATACTCCCCATTATCTTTGACAATTATAGCTCATTTATTAGAACATTGCGAAGCAATAAGCCCCTTTCCATTACATCTAAAACATTGAAGAGAAGAGATCTTATTACAAGTGAAAGTTTTAAAGTCGTGTTTCTTACCACCATCAGTTTTGGGCTTGGATTCCTCCTTGGCCTTTGGTGTGAATCTTACTTTATCCTTAGCCTTGGAATCCTTCCACTTGGAGCTCATTTTAGAGTCCCTCTAGTCATATGATAAGTATTTGGAGAGTTTTTCTTTAATTTGCTGCTCAATTTTAATACTCTTCCTTATCAACAAAAGTGTACATCTCCACTTTGTCTCTAATTTCAGACCTTAAGCCACAATAATTCTGGCCATACTTGCTTCTTCTCCTTCTTGTACTCTAGCATGCATCTTGAGAAGATCAAGCACATGTACATACTCATCCACAGCCATAGAGCCTTGCCTAAATAACCGCAACTTTCTATTTAGCTCTCAGTAGTAGTAACTGGGAACATACATCTTGCGCATGAGTTTCTTTAACTTCTCCCATGTACGAGATGGACCTTTACCTTTAAGACACCTTTTAAGCTGTAATTCTTCCCACCAAACAATAGCATAGTTAGTAAACTGAAGTGAAGAAACTTTTACCTTCTTTTCTTCAAGCGAATCATTCAGTCTGAAGATCTGCTCAAACTTTATTTCCCAATCAAGATATGTATCTGGATTTGTGTTGCCTTTGAAAGTGAGGTAATTTATCTTTGGGTTAGGTATGTCTACATCATAATTTGAAGATCTGTCCCTATTCTTTGATGATGATGAATGAGATTTAATTACTTCTTCATCACTAACGAATGCTTTAGATGACTTTAAGTCTTCAATTTCCATCTTGAGTTTAAGAACTCATCTCTGATGGCCTTCATGAATACTTTGATATCTGTGTTGAAGTCTTCTTTGTTAGATTCGCGCCCACTCATCTTCAATCTAAAATTTTAGTTTGAAAAAAAGGGAAGATAATAGCAATTATCAAAGGACCTCGCCACTCAACTCGTGTGTTTCACTCAACAAGTTGTAATGCCACTCGTGTTTCACATAAATTTGGCTTTTAACTATATGTAAGCACTCTTGCCTTTTACCGCTCAAGCTTGTTTCCTATAGTATTCTTGTTTGAAACTCAACAGAGACCAAGAGATAATGTTAGATGTGGTAATCTTTAAAAACCAGAAACTATAAAATCCAAGATGTATGAGGAATGAAATGAAATGTGTTAAATGAAGAGGAATAGATAAAAAAAACGTGGTGAACAAAGGAAAGGGGGGGAACGTGATAATGGAAATAGGGAAGGAAAGGAATCAGAATAAGAAAATAGAAGAAAACAGAAATATGAAATATGAAAGATTAGGAATGAAAAGCAATTAGAATAGGAAAGCAGAAGGAAAGGAAATAGGAAACTAGGAAAAATTAGGAAGGAAAAAGAGAGTCTTACCATCCAAGATTGAAGATTTAGGAAACTCCTTGTGACTTGCAATGGAAGCTCTACACAAAATTAGAAAACTCCAACCTGGATGTATTTCCAATAACTTGCAACTTTTCCTTTTTTTTTTTTTAATTTTCGTCTTTTTTCCTCCTCCTTTTTTCTGTGCTGTAACTTTTTTCTTTCAGCAAGACAACACCTTTTTTTTTCACACAAATTTTTTTCCTTTTTTTTCATTTTTTTTACCACAGCAGAACAAACCAAGTCACACAAACACAATGAAGGGTGGAAGAGAAAGAAATAACAAAATTGATTGAAGTAAGGAAGGCGTAACAAAGGGAAGATGAAGAGATGGAAACAATGAAAATAGGAAGCAACAAGAAAAAAACAAAGGATAGGACTTGAAACTAGCAAACCTTAGGCTCTGATACCAAATGATATAAGATCGAAAATGGATCGGCTAGAAACAAGTGAGAAAATTGGGACGATGATCGTAGGTAGGATCTTAACAGAACCTATCTCTTACAACATTAGCCATAAAGACACCATAAGGATGATTAGCCCTTGATACTGTTAGAATATGAGGATGCAAGCAAAGCTCACAAGAGAATATGATTCTCAAAACAAATATCATTCAAATATGAAAATTTAGTACAAAAATGCAACTGTACAAAGGCCTCCACAGAATACTCTAGATGAAGAGATGGAAACTGTCATGTTACTTTTCATTACCCTTTTATATTCATTGGAGATCATATCTAAACCACTTAAATAACTTCCAATGTTTAGAATTAGTAAACCAAGTGAAATTTAAAAACTTTTCTCGTGTTACTATTCATTTTCACTGTTAACTTGGTAAAAATTTTGGAATTTAGACCAACTTTGAAAAATCATAACTAATTCTAGAGAAATCCAAATTAAGTGGTTCAAGTCTTCAATTGAAGCTTATACAATCCTCTACATGGACAAAATACTCGTTTGGCCAAAATATTGCTCAACTGATACAGTTTATTGCATCAATTTGCACTATCATTTTCGGATTTTCCAGCATTTTTCCAGATTTTCTTCAAACTTTGAAAATACATAACTTTTTGTGTACACATCCAAATTAGGCAAACTATCACTCATTTTAAAGCTTAGGATGTGCACTATTTAACTGGAAAGTTGCATAAAATTTGGATCTTGTTTGCCCAATTTTCAACTTAGTTTAACTTAAGGATTTAATAAGGATGTTGGACCCTTTTTCCACTTATCAACTTATTAACTTTAAATCATGGATATTTAACGTATCCAACATAATTATCCAACCTCATAAGTTGAAAATAAAATTATAACTTGAGTACCTAATTACAAACTTTATCTCATAAGCTCATTCCCATATTAACTTGAACCATTCCTCCACCTTTAAGATTCCTCCTTGCCTTTGCCTTTACTTGAGCATGGATTTAAAGGTTTGTATTTTTGGGGAGAATGAGATTTCTTGGAAATCTCCATAGCAAAATGTACTAACAGATACATTAATATGCATGATTATTACTATAACTATCCATGACTATGAGCATATCTTACTACATACTGCTAAACTGAACTAGCATATGGCTAATGTAAAACATAAGCAAATATTTGCATGTCAATATCACATAACTCAAACAACTCATATAATCATGGCACACAATCATATTAACAATCATAAGCATTATTAATGTTAAAGTTAGTACAGTTGCTACCTGGTATACTTGGGTTAGCCTGGGCTTACTTTGCTTTGAGCTCCTGAGTCTGGTAGACTCTCCTGATATCTCCCACATATCTGAATTCCTCTTTTCCTCTTCCTTTTTCTTCCTCTCCTTTTTCTCTTTTGTCTTTTTCCTTCTCTTTTCTCTCTCTCTCCCCCCCTTTTCTCTTTCTTTCTACACGTTTCCTTCCTTTTCTTTTTCTCTTTCCTCCTTTCCTTTCTTTTTCTCTTTCTTTTCTCTCTTCCTCTCCGTGGCGTGAATGCTTCCTGATGGTCCTATATATAGCCAAAATTTTGGCTTGGCTAGCAAGTCGCTTGCCACGTGTAGGACCCTCCTTTTTTTTTTAAAGCTCTGCCTTCTGGGTTTTACTGATATATAATAATACAACTTTTTACTAAAAACTTTTACTGCATAAATATTACCCATTTTTGCTCTTTCACATTGTATACTGATAGTACCAATTGGATAATTCTAAGCCTATCAAATTAATTATTTTCTTTTTCTCCTCAAATTTCCTTACCAAAATTCTTTTTGAAAATCCTTTGATCTCTTGACCAATCCATCAGCATATGAAATTCATATAAGTCAGGAGGCACATGTCTAATTTTTCTCCATCTCAAACTCTTGCCGAAAATACCTTTTCGAGACTTCCCTGAGTTTTCCTTTTTTTTTAGCTTTCTTGCACTTTTCATTTTCTTACAGACAAACTACTTTGAACTTAAGTCTGAAACAATTTTTATAAATTCACATAATCCTCAAGCTATTTTTCCCCACTTCTGCCATAATTATATGAGGCCTCTAGATATTTTAAATAATTATATTTGGTTCAAAATCCCATAATTAGCCAAATATTAATTAATTACTAAAAATTTAATTTGAGGTTATTTCTGCTCGCTTAACTTCAATCTTGCCTCAAATATGTTTCCTACAATTTCTGAGCTATTTATCCTTGCTTTGGAATCAAATATCTGAGGCATCTCTAGATATTTTAATTTAATTATTTATTAAATATCCGAATATTAAATAATCTTTAAAATTCCCATAAAGGTTATTCTTGTCATTCTAACCTGAATCGGGCCTCAATTAATTATTAGTGGATTTTTCTCTATCTGTTGGGATTATATACAATTTTCCAATATTTTGGTCAAACTTTGACCAAAGTACCCATTGACTTTTCATTAATTACCAAAATGCCCTTGAATTTCACAAATGGCAATTTTGTACCTCAAATGTCAATATTTCCACTTTAGTCCCATTTTTAAAATGACTCTACCATCCTCGAATCTCCAAAGTGACACTTTAGTCCCTTACTTTTCAAAATGACCACTTTGCCCTTATTTTTTCTGTTTAACAGAGTGGCACTTTTACTCTTTCAGACCCTTAATTATTCCTTAGTAACTTGTTTAGCCTCTATATCCAGTTATTAAAAACCTGGATATTACAGAAACAATGAAAACAAGAAGCAACAGGAAAAAAAACAAAGGATAGGACTTGAAACTAGCAAACCTTAGGCTCTGATACCAAATGATATAAGATCGAAAATGGATCAGCTAGAAACAAGTGAGAAAATCGGGATGATGATCGTAGGTAGGACCTTAACATAACCTATCTCTTACAACCCTAGCCATAAAGACACCATAAGGATGATTAGCCCTTGATACTGTTAGAATATGAGGATGCAAGCAAAGCTCATAAGAGAATATAATTCTCAAAACAAATGTCATTCAAATATGAAAATTCAGTACAAAAATGCAACTGTACAAAGGCCTCCACAGAATACTCTAGAATGCGAAACCCTAATCCATAAAAGCTATAATGATGCCTTTATGATGATTGATTGATCTGATTGGCACCATTCAAGTTTAAAGAAATAAAGAAACTACTTAAACTTGAAGTAAAAGACAATCTTTGACCATATGGCCTTATTTAATGCAAACAAAAAAGAAAACTAATCAAAAATGAAATTTCATATGATTTGGTGCATAAGGATGTCTTGTAGATGATTTTTGAGTGCTTTTGGACATCACTTATGCTCCTCCTCCAAGGCACATGCTTGTCACATGATGTGTTAGGTGAATTCTTCAATCTGGGCACCGCATGGGCCTTATACACCAACCTGTAAGGCTTCTAACAATGTAATCACCATTCTTAGGCAAATAAATGGGCTCTAAATCTTTAAGTTCTGCTATAAGGCAATTCAAGGCCTCTTTCATAACTTTAGTCCTTGCCCTTGTCATCAGGCTTTCAATGCCTTGTAATGGGTCTTTTGGAGCGTTAGACCTCCACCCTTGAGTTTGGGTTCCTTGCTCTATGCCTTGTTCTTCATTTGAAGAATCCCCATGCCATGATCCTCAATCAGCAATGGTTCTATAATTATTACAAATTCAATAAAACCATTGTAAATTCAAACAACTACAAATACCGTTGTTTAGATCGCTACAAAATTGAATTTCAAATTTTAAAAAAATGATTTAAAATTAATAGCGGTTCTATAACCGTTACAAATTCAACAAAACCACTGCAAATGCAAACGGCTTCAAACACCGTTACGTAAACTGCTACTAAATCGGATAGATATCTTATTAACACCCCCTCTCCCATTTTGTTTTTTGTTCCACTCTTCCTCATCCTTCTTCTCTCTTCTTCATTTTAATCTTCCTTCTTCGTCATATCAACCTACACATTCTTACTTCTAACTTTTAATAATTATCTTAAATGTTTCTTATTTATCTTTATTTTTTTTTTATCATACTAATATTATTTTATTTTGATTTTAGGTTTATTGGATATTTAATACCTACCATTCTCTATCTATTACTTCATTATCAATATTTCTCTTTTAATCCAAAATATGACATTGATAATTCAAAACCTAACATATATTTAATATTAATGTTTCTACTGTAATATTAAAAAAATAATAACCAATACATTCATTGTTTAATTAAATTTAATTGGATAAAATTATGAGATTTTAAAATTTTGAACATGAAATTATTTTAAAAAATTATGTCTCTAAAAAAAGGACTTTTGGTGGGAGATTTATTTCCAGAAAATTTGAATAGTCACCAACCGCTACTAAAAGTTGCGCCAAGATTTAAAATTTCATTTACCGCTACTTTCAAATTTTACTGTCAAAATTTATAGCGGTTTAGTTACTGTCAAAATTTATAGCGATTACTAAACCGCTACAAATTTAATCAATTTCTTCTAATAAGAAATTCAATTTTTCCCTCCAAAAAAATGAGTAGCAGTTTTGCTATATGCGTAATGGTTATGTATAACCACTACAAAATCATTTGTCACACTAGATTTTGTAGCAATTTAGAAAACCGCTACTAATATTGTTAGTAGCAATTCAAACCACTACGAATACAGCAAATTAAACATTGCTAAAACCTGCTTTTTTTGTAGTGATTAGCAAGTTCTATAGCAATAGCAAAGATAGGTTTTGGGAGTTACCTCATCCAATTTGAAGTTCAAAGGACTTTCTCTCTCTAGAACCAACTTGGGCTGTAGCTCCTCTCTCTAAAAATATATCGAATCGGAAGAAAATAAACTGATTAGATAGAGGGTATAGGCTGGAGATTGAAGAACAGGAAGACTTTATACCAACAACGGATCCTTACCTCAAATTATAGCCAGATTTCTCTCTTGGCCCTTCTCTTTTCTGTTCCTCTTTGTGATCTCCTATTCCTCTCTCTATTATGCAGTTTTGGCTACCCAAATCTGTGCCTCTACTTTCTTTTAATGAGTTGTGGCTTCCTATGGAAGCCTCTCCTACTAGCCAAGCAAGTTCCTGTGGTGTATGACATAAGGTTTGCCTTTCGGGTTCCACTGGTATATGATAATGCAACTTCTTATCAACAAATTTTATTTTATAAATACCTCCTCTTAATGCTCTTTCATATGGTGTGCTGACATTGACATTTGATTACCTCTAAACCTCTCAAAATAATCATTTACTTTTACTCCTTAAAATCCTTACTTGGAGGTGAAGCAAATATACTCGAGAAATTCTTTTTGGAAATCCTCTGATCACTTGACCAATGCCATACCATAGAAAATTCCCATAAATTATGAGGTATTTATCATAATTTTCTCAACCTTCAACTCTTTCCTGAAATGCCTTTGTGGAGATTCTCTTTATTTTTCTCTTTTTCGAGATTAATTGCCCTTTTATTTTCTTTACAAAAATCTACTTGGAATTGAGACCTGGAATCAATTTTATAACTCAACATAATACTCAAAATATTTTTCCCATTTTTACAGAATTATCTGAGGCCTCTTATTATTTTAAATAATTTTATTTGATTTAAAACTCTTTAATAAGCCAAATAATAATTAATTACTAAAAATCCATTTTGAGGTTATTTATGCTCTTTTAACCTCAAACTTGCCTCAACTAAGCTTCAGGGAATTATTCCGCACATTTCTACACCTTGAGAAAATTCTTGACATTTTGGGTCAAAACTACCAAAATGCCCCTAGCTTTTGTCATAATTACCTTTTTGCCCTTACATGTGTAATATCCTCATTTTTCTCTAACAGAATTAAGGCTAAACTAAGGGCTACAGAGAGATTAAGGGTCTGGAGAGTGAAAAGTTATGGAAGAAAGTCCAGAAATGCCATTTTGCAAAATTTCGAAAACGTAAGGGTGAAATGGTCATTTTTGGAAAAGTCAGGGATAAAATGGTCATTTTGAGAAAAGATGGCCAAAATATCATAAAATGGTCCCAGGTCCAGAAATGTAGAGAAAAATTTACTGATCATGGATTGAGGTCCAGTTAAAGTTAGAATGACCAAAATAACCCTTACGGAAATTTTTAAGGTCATTTAATATTTGGTTGATTTTCGGATTTACAGCCAAATATAATTATTTAAAATACCTAGATACCTCAAAAATATATTTAAAAATCATGAAAAATAGCTTGTAAAATGCTCTATTTTATAAAATTGATTTCAGCCTTAAGTTAGCAACAATTTACTGGAATAGCAATACAAAAGGCTGAAAATCTCCGAATTAGAGTTTTCGGAAGAAAATTTATTTAGAGCATATTTGAAGGCTATCTGAGATGTGAAAAATCATGAAGTGATCAGTTGAATTTTGGAAATTTTTAGAGATATTAAACTGGTCAAGTGATCAAAAAATTTTCGAAAAGCATTTCCAGCAGGAAACAATCAGATAAAGTAGCCATAAAGCATTTTTGCTTTTAGAAAGAGGATTGTGGGGTGTGAGAAGCTGCCACTTGTGATCTTCATATTAAAAGATACAATGAAATGAAGATATTTAGTAAAAGTGGTAATTTTTATCAGTAGAAAATGGCTCTGGTAGTAGAATTGGATCCCACATGCATTAATTCACTTAAGTTGGCTTTTATTAAGTCTTCCTAAGCCATTTTTCTGTATCATTTTCGTGCTCCCACCTGAAGAAAGAGAGAGAAGCAGCTGGAGGTGAAGAACAAGCAAAGGAAGGAGAAAATCAAGCAAAATTCAAGGTGAGTTAGTGTTTTGGCTTGATTTCTTCTATGGAAACTTGTCTAAGAGCCTAGTTCTTCCTTTCTATCGGTTTAGTTTTCTAAGGTTGTGTATGATGAGTTTCAAGAAAGGTTCTTGGAAGCTCTAGTGAGAGAAATTGAGAAATAGCAAGAATTAGGATAAATGAGCATCTTAGATCAACTCTATGCATGTTTTGCTGCATGTAGATGCTTTGTTTGAGTTGATTGAAGCTTGATATGAATTTATGGCATGAAACCCTTATCTTTAAGGCTGACTAAGATTCATGAGGCATGTATATGCATGTTTGCACGTTGATTAATGAGGAGGAAAGGATGTAGAATTGAGGTTATGCATGTTTATGAAAATAGATATTGCAAAACCTCATTTTCCTCCAATTTTCTATGAATTTCGTTCAGCTATAGTTATGAGGGGAAAATGGATGATTTTGGGTGTTTTGATGTTTCCAATTGATTTAGAATGAGAAATTGTGTAGGGTGAGATCAAGAAGTACACTTTGGAAGCATTAGAACCTCAATTGCCAGAGTTAGCATCTAAAAACCTTAAGTGGTTAAGTTTATGTTGTTAAGTGACATAAGGCATTGAAAATGACTTAGTATTGATGCCAATACATCATGTGATGTGGGAATGAGATTTACCAAGAAGAATCCTAAAGTGAAAGAAATGAAACCAACTCAAGCCTCATTGAAAAGCCAAGTATTTTAAGGTAGCAAAACTTCTAACTTCGCATCCACTTTGCATTGATTGTTGTATATGTTATTGGTCATGTTTGATGTGTGGTTGTAGCCACTTAACATGTAAATCCTTGCTCATGAGTGTGCATGGTTGTAGCTATGCAATGATTGCCTTGGCCTTGTGCAAAAATGTTAGAAGTAAGGTATTGTTGTTCATATCATGGCATACTAGTTTTTATCCAATTAATCATGCATGTTGATGTTTTGTTAGAATTATTTGCTACTAGGATTTCTTTTAAATCTCATTCTTTCCAATGACAAACAATAGGAACAAGTTCCAAGGGCATAGGGAAGGAGGTCCAAGAATGAATGGTGAGGGCTTACATGAGAATGCACAAATTGCATGGCATTTTGATGTGTATACATGTGACTTTTTGATGTATATGTGGATAAATGTAAATTAAACTCCTAGACTAAGTTATTGTGGTGCTATGTGATATAAATAAGTGTGTAATGAGGTGAATTGCATGAAGAAATGAAATTGAGCAAGCAAATTGGCTAAAAAGGAAGCCCTTAAAAAGTGACAAAATAGGATACTTTGAGAAAATGGAATCCAATTTCCATGAAATTTTGCATGCAAATGGATCTTTTCATAATCTTTCTGTAGAGTCCTAGTTTGCTTACTTTGGACTTTTGTGGACAAAGTTATGATTTTTCAAAATTTAGCAGAGAACTAGAAAATTTGACAACAAAAGTTCGCCCCGGCGAAGTACATTCTGGAGGAGTTCACCACAGCGAACTTGGTCAGAGAGGAACTTCCATTTTTGTTGGAAAAGTTTACCGCAGTGAAACCCAAAGTTCACCACAGCAAAATACCTCAGTTTAGACAAATGAATAGTGATTTTTTGAACTATTTTTAGCCTTGATTAGGCATTACTTTGGTCCAAGGAATATTTTTCCCTTTTAAGGGATTAAGAAAGCTTTAAGTAGAGACCTAAACCACTTGATTTAAATTTTTCTAGAATTAGTTGTGAATTTTCAAAGCTGGGCCAAAGTTTCAAGATTTCAAAGGAATAATAACTCAAGTGGGTCTTTTGAAATTCACCAAGATAACTAATTCTAGCTCATATAATGGACTCCAAGGGTCCCATTAAGGTCTCTAATGGATAATAAAGCTAGTAAAGAAAGGTGTTACAACATGCATGCCTACAGGCACTTAAATCCTTTCCTAAAGGTCTCTTAAACTTAATTAACTCTCAACTAGGTTTTACTTTCTCGCTTAGCCTTTTATTTCTATTATAGAAATTTTAGGATGTTACACACCGTGTGGTGGATATGGTTGATTTTGAATGGATATGGTAGATTTTTTATGAACATTATTTTAAAAACTATGATAGCTTTTGTGATCACATTGTTATTATGTGGTGTATATCATTTTGGATATGTGTGATTGTGGATGGTTTATGATGAATACTACTATGGAATGGCTTGAATCTTATCATGTTTGAAATTTTGTTACCATCTTATAATGATGAATTTTGTTGCCATCTTCGTCACATTATGGACTTCAAGCATAACATTCGTAATATGTTTGTTATTGCTCACATTGATCATGGAAAATCCACCCTTACTAGTAAAATGTTTTTGATACAAAACATTATTAAATACGAAATAACATGTTAAAATTAATATTATTATCTTTTAAAGCTTATATAAATTTTTTCATCAAGTACAAGTGAAGTAATGCATTTTTGTAATTCAAACATTCTAGAAAATGGTTATTTTAATATAAATATTATGACCAAAAGAAAAAAAAAGTGTAAATAAAATTATAAGGATATAACTGTCAAATTAAAATTTATTCCACTCACCTCTCCTTCTGAACCAAACAACAATTATTTAAATATCTCCCCTACCATCTTGAATTAAACAAAGCTCATAACCTCCATTTCTTAACCTCACCTACTTTTAATTAATCCCACCTACCCTCCCATACGTTAAACCAAACAAAGCCTAGCTAAGTTATGTTCCATTAAATTTCATCCTCTTTAAAACATTGGTCTCTATAAAATAATAAAAATCTAGACCATTTTATCCATTGATGGACCGATTAAACCAAAATGAGGATAAATTTAAAGGGTTCAAAATTGTATTAATAAAAAAACCAGAAATAACCATTAGATTATAGTATGAGAATTCAAGGAATATGCAAATGAATATATTACAAAATAATACATTTGTGTCCCTTAGAATATGGTTGTTAAGACTTTAGTCCCCTAAATTGAAGAAATATCAAATAGATGTCGGTGATCCATCAAAGTCTTTATCAACAAATTAAAGTGGTTTCTTATTGGAAGCATACTTTAGATTCCAAATTTCTTTATGTGAACAAAAAACTTTTACCTGTGCTTATTATATATTTTCATATATGACAAAAAAGTATGTATTTTCGTATATAAAATCTGGTCACAAAGCAGTCACGTGGAATGAATTTTGATGCTCATCAATCCATCTAGATTTAGTATTTTTTTTCAATTTTAATTTTGGAAAAATTATTCTAATATATACAAAATCTAAAATAAAAACAATCTTTTAACTACTATTTTTTGAAAAAAAATCATTGATTATTTAAAAGTTATTAGTTGAAAATTTTAAATCTTCTGGACTATCAAAACTGTGCTTAGTGTAAATCTCATCATAACTGTGAGCAACATGATGCCTAGACTGTGTCCCATTTGTTATAAAATCTATAACACTTGATCCAGTAAAACTTTTGGTAGTTGCATGCTTTAAATTTATTATTTATATTGAATGTCTCAATTTTGGTGTCATTTAGCGTTTGTCGTACCATTAGTTTCTGGTTGTTGCGAGCGATTTTGGGTTTTGAATAGCATTTGGTGTTTCTTGCTTTTAAGGGAAAATTACCATGTAGTATGTACCATGAAAATATGTGATACAACATGGGACGGATCGATTAGAAACAAGTATGAGAATTGGAATGACACCCCAAGAGAACCTGTCTCTTGTAACCCTAAGCATGAAACTCCAATGGACGATCAAAGATA
>QFDD01000363.1:0-51411 GCA_006871305.1 Vachellia collinsii | reverse complement strand
GAGTTTGACCTCTGACAGGTGAAACTCGTTCATCTGCTGAACGAGTTTGGCCTCTGACGTGCCAAACTCGTTCACCAGCTGAACAACTTCTTTGAAATTTTAAATTCGTTCTCCTGTAGAACGAATTTAAGTGCAGCATTTGCTTAATAAGTTCTGAAAGTGTAGCATCTGACAAAATTATTTTACTGTTTATCGTGTTTGACCAAAAAAGCCGCATATCCATACATAGAGAGAGAGGGGGAGAGGGAGAGACTTAAATTGGAACAATGACAGGCAGAGAGAGAGTGAGAGAGAGATACTTCAATTGGAATGACAGGCAGAGAGAGAGAGAGAGACTTAAATTGGAATGACAGGCAGCCTGATGAGGTGAGGGCTATCACGGGTGGAAAGTGGAAACAAGCTAGATGATTTGTCAGAAGTATCTATTTATAAAAAATGTTAAGCCAAGCTCTATTTTGACAAGGTGTAAATGTGTAAAAAGTTCATGCTTGTTCGTTAAATTCTGATCAGTAAACCTGTAAATAAATCTCTTTACATATTAAAAAAAAAATTATATTTTTGCATTGTTTATATTCATTTGTTATATATAATGTTTATTTTTTCATTATTATTTTCTAATTTGAAGATAGAGTTATATTATATCATATTTAAAAACTTATATAATATTTTTTATTATTTTATTTTGGTTGATTTAGATGGATTTATATAATTTTAACCTTTTTAACCATTTAAATTTGCCGTTTGTTTTTTGCATGTGGCTAGTTAGCCTATTTTTAAAGTTGAGCCATTTTAACAGGTTTCATGTTTTGCAACAGACCACATGACAAACTCTTATAAAATTGGGCATACATGATAATGTTGGTAGCAAAGGACTGCATATTAATCTCAGTTTTTGTTAGGATTAACAGTAGCAATTAGTATTTCAAAATAATTTACAATCTAAGAAGGAAGTATATGAAAATTTTTTTATTACTGCTCATATGAAAACCAATAAAGATTGATCTATTCGGTAAATAATTGTGATAGCTTCTAAGTTTAATCTTATTACCATGAAGACTTTATAAACCTCCCTGATCCTGAGCCCTTGATAAAAAGAAAGTGTGGTACATAAACTTCGTGTAGAGAGAGGTAGGAGAGTGTAGACTCTCCACAGGGAAGAGGAGGCGAGTGACAGGTATATAACAAAAAGTGAAAGCGGAGGCGCCCCAATTTCCACCCCATTTTGGACTCCACGTTCCCTATATAACACGCCCACCCTCCTCCTCTGCCTCTTGCCTTCTTCCATCTCTCTCTCTCTCTCTCATGGCTTCTCTCTCCAACGGCCACCACTCCTCTCCCCCTCATCCTCCCTCCATCCACATCAACTTCACGCAGCTCTTCGTCAATGGCCGCTTCGTTCCTTCCCTTTCCGGTACGTACTAATCCCTCTTCATTCCCCCTCCCTCCATCGATTCCATCTTCACTCCAACCATTTCACCCTATGAAACCTGTTCAACAGGCAAGACGTTTGAGACGATAGATCCCAGAACAGGGGACGTCATCGCCTCCGTCGCCCAAGCCACCAAGGAGGACGTCGACGCCGCCGTCCAAGCTGCCCGTCACGCCTTTGACTCCGGCCCCTGGCCTCGCATGTCCGGCTCCGTACGTTTCTCCTCCTCCCTCTCAATCTTCATCTATATCATGATTAAACATAAATAACATCCATCGCCCTTTGCTAAGCATATGGCAGATAATACTTCTCTGACTCTAACGTACCTCCGTAAATCACATCCATATATAAATAATTTTAAAAAATTAATTTTCACCGTTAATACAGATATCATCAATATATGTTAACCCCATGGTGGCAAAGTCAACACGCATATTTCCACCGTCGTACTTATTCTTATTTCTGTGTTATCTTCTAATTAAAACTCATTATTTTTATTAAACCATTTCCTTTTTTTTTTTCTCTCCTTTCGTCGAATTATATGAACTGTATGTGTATAGTAAACCAATTAACGCTGATTTCATTCTAAGAGCATGTTTGTTAATTAATTCTGAAAATCAATTTCACACAAGTCAAGATAAAACTCTCTCATATACTTACTTTGGATTGTTTGAAATCACTTTTTAAACTAAAATTCTGTTCCTTTTTAATCAAACTCTAAAATACGTACGCAAGATTATTGCGAAACATGGAATCACAGACACCACCTTTTTTTTTTTTTTGCTTTTGCTTTTATGGCTATGAACTATAACAATTGATGCTGACCCTTTCCTGTTTTGTCCTTTTCTATTGCACAAGCGGAGTGAGTTATCCTCCATGTACCCTCTTCGTTGTCATAAACATTACTATTAAAATGTACTTAAATATCATTTGACCTAGATAACTATTATAAGTTTTATTTCTCTGCAACGGAGTTGCATATTTGAACTTATATATTCTCTGCTTCAATTTGAGGAAATAGATAGACAAATAATTTAATTTTGAGGACATCAATATAAGAGTTTTTTTTCTTTGGGTTCAAAATAATTAGTTTGATTGAGTTTATAGAACGACTTTTAGTGTTCAAAATTAGTTTAAAATTGGTTATTTATTACAACTATATGCCTACTCCAGAAAAAACTCAAGAGCTATCGGTTTAGCTCTCGTATGCAGCAAGGACCGCCCTAGCTATTTCATAAATACGACTATTTTTTTGGGTAAAAAAATACGGCTATATTTTTTTATTTAAGGAGGTGGCCAGCTTAATTTTTCTACTCAATAATTCAGCTACTTCCTGATTATCTAGAAGAATTTAATGCTCTACATACCCAACTTCCAACTGCAAAGGACGAAATTACGCCACTTTAGTACTTATTATGTCCTAACTAACTACATTATTTAAAAATCAAATAAATTAATTTAAAAAAAAATTTAAAAATGATAAATATAAATATTTAAGAGTAATATATTTAGTTTTTATATTTTAAAAAAAATCCAGTTAACTCATATATTGAAGATGAGTAGTATAAGTTAATTGTAACTCATTCACACATAGCAAGAAATAATAGACAGTTAATTCTTAATATGTTTTAAATTGATAATATTTTTCTCATTGCCTCCGTCCCTAATTCCTTTTTTATTACACTGCATAGCTTTTTGTAGCAAAAAAAAAGAATAAAGTATACATTTAATTTTATATAATTACATTAATTTCAGTTTAGTTTTTTAAATTTAAAAAAATGTAATTTTAATTATTTAATTTTAACACTATTGTGAAGGAAAAAAATGAACATCGTTAATTTCTTTCGACAAAAAAAGTTGTCTTAACGAATTTAAATAGTAATTCTACAATTGAATGTCGAAAAAATGTGTTTAAAATTTATTTTTTTAATATAATTTTTATTTTTAAAAATTTAAACATATTTTATCAACATTTAAATCATCATTTAAATTAGTTTATGCTAAGTCAATGTTTTCTGCTAGGAGTGGAGGACCAATGCACTTTTTAAAATTAAAATCAAATGTATCCTTTACATAAGTAATTCAATTGTAAGACAACTTTGTCGTTAAAAAATAAGTTACAAATATAAGAATGTTAGTTTGTAAATCAAGTATTTGAATCTCATAGGTCGCTCCTGGTAATTTACAATTAAGATTTCTGTATTTAAAATTGTCCGGGATAAATATTTATAATTTTCTTTTGGGGAATTTCGTAGGCCTAATTATTACATTTTTTTTACTCTGGGAAATTTCTTAGGCCTAATTATTACATTTTTTTACCAAGTGTCATCCAAAAATAATATGATTGTATGCTAATATTCCAATTGTGTCGGTGACAAATTCAGATCTGGCATCCATCTCGTTTGGGATCGAATTTAGTTTAAATTTAAATGAATTGGTATAATATCAAATACTAGATGATTTCAACTGCCTAAGATTTCTACTATTATCCAATGTTACAATTTCACAAGAGAATATAACTCAATTTTTTTGGTTCATATATTTTTTTTGTCAACTTTTTTTGGTTCATATGAGGACACACATTTGAGTACGTTCATGGAAAATTAAAATGCAATAAAATAAAACGTGTGATGGTGCGGGAAAATATTCAGGAGAGAGGAAGGATAATGATGGAATGGGCAGATTTGATAGACCAAAACGCAGAAGAAATAGCAGCACTGGACGCCATAGACGCCGGTAAGCTGTACCAGTGGTGTAAGATGGAGGTTCCTTCCGTCGCAAATATGCTCCGTTACTATGCAGGTGCTGCTGATAAAATCCATGGCGAGGTTTTGAAAATGTCCAGAGAGTTCCACGCCTACACTCTGCTCGAACCCATCGGTGTGGTGGGTCACATCATTCCCTGGAACTTTCCTAGCATCATGTTCTTCAACAAGGTTAGCCCTTCCTTGGCCGCCGGCTGCACGATGGTCGTCAAACCCGCCGAGCAAACTCCTCTCTCCGCCCTCTTCTACGCTCATCTCGCCAAGCTGGTACTGACCCCTTCACTTCCTCTTCTTGAAACATGTTGATCAACATGTTGACATTGTTCTGCTGGGGAATTTTAGTTTGTTTGCTTGTGGCTTCTTCACTGAAACTTGGTATTTTGCTTGTTTGTTTTAAATGACAGGCAGGAATACCAGATGGTGTGCTTAATGTGGTGCCTGGGTTTGGCTCTATTGCTGGTGCTGCCATAAGCTCGCATATGGACATTGATAAGGTACGTATTTACATAGTTGGCAAGTCAAGCATTATTTGCGAGTTTTACGCGATTGAGATTTTGAGAAGGGCTTAACTATATTATTACTGAACTGGTCTTCTTGGGTGTGTGTGTTTTATATTTAAGGTTAGCTTCACTGGGTCAACACAAGTAGGACGGGAAGTGATGAAGGCTGCAGCTATGAGTAATTTGAAGCAAGTCTCACTTGAATTAGGAGGCAAATCACCTATCATTATATTTGACGACGCTGATGTGGACAAAGCTGTTGAGCTTGCACTCAATGGAATCCTTTTTAACAAGGTCAAATTATTATTTTCCTTCCAGAGGCTATCAATATCATGCATATATGTTTACCCGCGCACACAGAGTACACGTACACACCCACACATCTATCTTCCTTTAATGATTAACTAAGTGTGCTGGTTTGTGTTGGCTTGCGTTTTCAGGGAGAAATCTGCTTTGCAGGCTCTCGTGTGTTTGTTCAAGAAGGCATATATGATGAGTTTGAGAAGAAGTTGGTGGAGAAGGCAAAAGCTTGGGTAGTTGGAGACCCTTTTGATCCTAAAGTACAGCAAGGGCCTCAGGTAATATGTATATAATGAGCACGATTATTATATATCAATATGTATAATAACACATTGATCAATATAATCATCCTCCTAAATACTCATGCTTGCTGCTCGAAAACAACTATATATAGGTAGATAAGAAGCAATTCGAAAAGATTCTATCATACATAGAGCATGGAAAGAGAGAAGGAGCCACCTTGTTGACTGGTGGTAAATCATTGGGCAACAAGGGATACTACATAGAACCTACAGTGTTCATTAATGTTAAGGTAAGTTCCAAGTATCCAAATTCACAAGAGCTTCAAATCTAATAACACGCGTATGTACAATAATATTCTCATTTCTGAATCCATCAGGAGGACATGATGATAGTGCAGGATGAAATATTTGGGCCTGTGATGGCACTAATGAAGTTCAAGTAAGTTATAATTTTTATTTTTGTATGGTGTTAGCAAGATCATGGATTATGAGTACTAAAATGTGGAATATATTCATATTCTAACACACAGAACGATGGAGGAAGCGATAAAGAGTGCGAACAATACGAGGTATGGGCTAGCGGCAGGCATAGTGACGAAGAACATAGATACAGCAAACACAGTGTCGAGATCCATAAGGGCAGGAATCATATGGATCAACTGCTATTCGGCATTTGGGGATGATGTTCCTTTTGGAGGGTGCAAGATGAGTGGATTTGGGAGAGATTCTGGACTGGATGCCCTTCACAAGTATCTCCATGTTAAATCTGTGGTCACTCCTATCTACAATTCTCCTTGGCTCTGAATTAATGACCCCTGTATGTATGTGTGTGTCTATATATATATATAAGGATTTTCGATTATATATGAGGGCTTTTGGGTTTTCATTATACGAGTAACACAGAATAGTGTCATATCTTGTAATTGGAAGATTCTATACGTCTACCTTTCCATTAAGAAAGACTTGTGCTTACACGCAGGATTGTATGGTTAATTCTTTGGGAAATCTTCACTTGAATATAACAGAGTCTTCTACATATATATTTTGGTTGGATGAAACGTGTGGAGAATTGATACACGAAATTAATCTATATGCTACATTAGTATGGCCTGAGGGAAAGAGAAGGAAAAATGACACTATCGTATGGCAATTAAGGGTAAAAATAAGAGGCCAATTTTTGGTCAAATGGGCTTAGCTTTCATGATAAGTTAGTAGTATGAGCTTGCCCTGAAGTTTGTATACGGCTTACTCCTTTCTTTCTTTCTTTCTTTTCTTTTTGAATACTTATGAATAGTACTTCATTACTACGGATAAACAAAAAGCAGAACAAGCTACCCATAGGAGAAAGTCTAGCAACAGAGATTACAGAAGAAGGAAAAGCAAAAACCATAACCCAAAATAGAGGTAGAGAAAAATAGCAAAAGAAAAATAAAGACAACTAAGTCAAAGAAAAGCAACAAAGCAAAACGAGGAGGCTACAATTAGTGTCATAAACCAGCACCAGCTTTTGTAGTTTGTGAGGACTTAGTACCTTTGGCATGTCCTGGCTTTTTTGCATCTTCAGCTAGGATAGGGATTAAAGGATGCAAGGGTGTTCCCATCCACCAAACTGGGCACACCCCCTTGTGAGTCCTTGCAGCTGGGAAGTCAGCTGCATAATTCCCCTTCCGAGGAATAAATTGAATCAGAGAACTAGCTCTTGACGGCAGCAAGGACAAGATACCTTCTACAATGCCATTAGCCTCCCACTCACCCAGATTAGGTTGGACTTTAAGGGGAGAGTTTGCAAGAGTTTGGTAGTCTGTTTTGATAATGGTCTTGGAGGATCACTAACGCTCTTTTCATTGCATGTGCTTCTGTTATGAAAGCCGAAATTGGCTTTGCCTTATCAACAAGCCCTATATATGATGGTATCCTATATAGGACCAAACACGTACAATTTCGCTTTTCTTCATCCGAATCAGGTTTTTAGGGGAAAAAAATCAGATTGGGAGGCAGCTGTCACAAGCATGGAACCAGCGGCGGGTCACACCTCCAGGCCTCCTTCTTCATCTATTTTTGATCATTCCACCGTTATTCCTTCATTTATCCATCCCAAAAACTTATCTTCTTTCCCCATTATTCCTCCATTCCTAATTTCCTTCCATTCCTCATTGTTCCTCCATTCTTCTATTAGTCCATAGCATCATGTTGATGTTGGAATTCTTCATGACAAATCTTGGCTAATACTCCATAATTCTCTAATTCAACAATAATGACAGAAGCTTGAGTCTTCAAAGGAGAGTTTTAGTTACTTTAATTTCCTGTCCAATAATTGTTCAACAATTTCTAGGTTTTAGGATAGTTTTTCTGATAATTGGAACAATTTTAATGTTTAATCTGATTATATTTTGGAGATTATTATGATTGAATTATTGTTTAACACTTGATATTAGACTGATTATAGCTTTAATTTCAATTATAATGTTGTGGTATGATATTTGTATTGATTTTAAAGTTAATATATTGTAATTTTCTAAGGTAACTTGGAATCATTAATTTTATTATCTCTTGCTAACATCAATTCTGTTATTTTTAATTTAAGAGTTATAATTAAGAATTGGTTTTTATCATCCTTAATTCCATTTTGCTATTCTAGTTGCAGTTAGTAAGTTAGAATTTTGGAAAATATTTTGTGACAATTTAATGTAGCTCGATTGTTGGATTAAAGTTTAATTATAATTCTTAATTCATTATTTTAACTCTCATATCTATTGAAGTGAGGATTGTCTTTGTTGTTGAGTTGAAGGATTGGTTATTATTATTGTTTATTCATGTGTTTCATTTCTATTTTTTTCCTTACCATAATTCATTTTAATCATTTTTATATAAAAATATCAAAAAGGAGTATTTTAATTTTATTTTAATTCATAATATTTAGTTAGCAATTTCTCAAATTAACTTTTAGTTTAGATTGCTTACATTTATTTATTAGGATTTAATTTCATTTTTTGGTCCCTCTAAATAAATATGATCTGGATTATAACTGTATTACATTAATTCAATTAATTTTTGAACTAACAGTTTATCTTTCAATATCGGGCCTAAAAGATAATGAACAGCCAAAGCCTAACACAATGCACCCAAATGCATTAGGAAAAAAAAGAAAAAAGATGCTTAAGTGTTTCCACACTTTTTAGCAGATAGGGCACAATAGATAGCCTCATTTAGGGCCCTCCATATGATGTTAGCATTCCTAGGGATAGCTTTAACCTTCCAGGTCATTTTCCATTCATCTCGGGTGATTAGATTAGATGGGCCACCTCTACTGGTATTAGGAATCAGGCCAGTTTTACCTAAAATGTAGCCTAATTGAACCTGATAAATACCATTTCTTGCTGGGGTCCATATTAATTTATCATCCCTTGAGACATAAGGGAGATGAATGTCTCTTATTGCACTCATTGTGGCTTCAATCTTCATCAACAATGCCCTGAAGACTTGATCGATTCCAGCATCGTTGATCCTCTATAATTAGATCGGAGACAGTTTGGCTTGTTTTTCTTAGCTCTTCCCTATCAACATGCAGATGACCTCGAGGGATGTAGAATATCCATTTATGTTTCCATATGCGAGCTTTCCGTCCATCTCCAATATTGCCAATACCAGTCCTCTTTGAGAAAGTTTCTTCCTTCTACAATGCTAGACTAAGTACCAGGATGCTCTGTGCTCTTTTGGCGCATCAAGGAATAAAATAGAAGTCTTTAAGGACTTGGACTCAAAGATCTTCCGTATTGTGAAGGAGTCTCTAGGCTGTTTTGGTTAGTAAAGTATTGTTAAATTTTACAAAGCCTTCGAAACTCACACCTCCATCTCCCTTTGGTTCGATAAGTTCATCCCACGCTATTCAATGTAATTGGCCTTCCCACCAGAAGTTCAATATCATGCTATTGAGTTCTTTGCACTTTTTGACTGGAAACTTGAAACATGTCAATGGGTACGTTGGAGTAGCATTGATGCCGGCTTTGATCATATATAACATCCTTCCCTCAAAGGCTTATTTAAAAGATTTATTTTAAAATAATAAGCCTTTTAAATAAGCTGCCTTAAGTTGGCTTTAAACCCATTAAAGCCTACACATGCATAACCTAATTTAAAAAAAAAAAAAAGACTTTAGTCTTGCAACAATTTTATATATCCTAGCTTATTTCAACCTTATATGACAACTTAAAGTTCTTTTTAATTTTTTTTCCTTACCTAAGCTCTCTTATATTTTGCTCAGCAAACCAAATGATGGAATTTCTACTCGAGTTAATTATCTCATAGGTGAAACAGTTTAAATATCAGTAAAGTCTAAAACTAAGAGGGAACAAAACATAAGGGAAATAAAAATAACAAGACAAGAAATGGAAAGTATGAACAAAGCACTGCTAGGAAGACTTGCGTGGAACATCCTCACCAAGCCAGAAAGTATATGTTCACAGGTTTTGAAGGCGAAGTATGGCAGGGGAGTGGACTTAAAGAGGGAGTGTATAATGAAGGATTCTGACTCTGGTATATGGAAGGGCTTGGCTAGTATCTGGGACAAAGTCATTGGGAAAGTAAATGGGAGTGTAGAGATGGAAGCACGGTAAATTTCTGGAACGATGTCTGGCTAAACAATGATACTACTCTGTTTGAGAAGGCATATTGGAAACCTACTGGGAGGCTATTGAATTGTAAAGTAAAGGATATGTAAATGAGAGAGGGGAGTGGGAAATAATGTTCTTGAAGGATTTCCTACCTGAGCAAGACATTATGAGGCTACGAGCAACACCAATGCCAAATCCAAATAATGGGACAGATACCATTAGATGGAAAGATGCGGATACTAACAAGTATTGTGTAGCTGATATGTATAAGTTCTTGAGAGGAGAGGAAGAGGAGGAAGCTGATGGAGTATGGAGGAAAATATGGAGGTGGAAAGGACCACGTAGAGTACAAATACACTTGTGGAAAAGTGGGCATGAATGCTTATTGACTACTAGCAGAAGGGCAAAATTAATGGGAGGGTCCCCAATGTGCCTCAGGTGTCAGGATGGGGAAGAAGATGCTCTACATGCACTTAGGGACTGTCAAAAAGCTAAAGAGATTTGGCTTGCAGTAGGAGGAGATAATATTGGAAACAATTTTTTCCAGAGCCACATGAAAGAATGGATTACGATGAATCTGAGGAAAAGTGATGGTTGGGCAAACCTGTTTGCAGTAACGTGTTGGTGGCAGTGGCATTGGAGAAATAAATGCCTCTTCGAGGAGGGCTATTCAGAACCTTCTGCACCACAGGAGGTTATATGGAGGTATGTATGGGAAATGGAGAATTTTGGTGGAACGTTTGGCCCTTTAGCTCGACAGAAGAGGATATTGGAGGTCAAATGGGAAATGCCCTCTAGAGGATGGTTGAAGTTGAATTTTGATGGGGCGGTAAAAGAAGGGTCTGGAAGTGCAGGGTGCGGAGGGGTAATAAGGGATTGCAATGGGGGATGGGTGAGGGGTTTCACAAAGAATATTGGTGTGTGTAGTGCCTACTACACTGAGATGTGGGGAGTTTTGTGGGGCCTTCGAGTAGTCAAGGAACTAAGAATAAATCGGTTAGTAGTAGAAGGTGACTCAACGGCAGTTATAAGAATACTTTCTGATCTGAAGGAAGGAGGAGGATGCAAGGGAATAATCCAAGAGCTGATTGCTGATGCGATGAAGGACAACTGGGAATTATCCTTTCAGCATGTATACAGAGAAGGAAATAAAGTGGCTGATGGACTGGCGAACCTAAGCCTAGAATTAAATTTTGACTTACACTTGTATAATGTAGCTCCTGATGGGATTCAAAACTTGGTGAGGAGTGACTGTTATGGGGTCACCCAACCAAGAGAACTTTGGAATTAATATGAATTGACTGGGGCTCTCCCCGTTTTTACCAAAAAAAAAAAAAAAAATAACAAGACAAGTCATATGATGTTATACACACTCTCCTTTTTTTTTTTTTTAAACAAAACCAGAGGAGACATATAATGATATCAGGTTGTTATTGATTGATAACAAATAGTAAACTTGATTGACAATTAACTCAGACTAAACAACAAGTTCACCAATTGTTAAAGGCTTCGGTGGACTCTCCACGTATCCAACCAAAGGAGACATATAAGTAATTGCACTGTTGCATTCTATTTTCGGAAATCCCATCATTAACTTCAATTAGAAAGACAAGTCAAACGGTCAAAATGTAACATTTGAAAAGAGAAGAGCGTGGATCACCAAAAGATGGAGATGGAGAGGGAGAGAGCAAATAATTACACATCGATTTATTTATTCTTATTGGAATGTGCAATTAGTGTAATGAAAATCATCTCGCGCACAATTTGATAGTATTTCTTAATTTGGAAAACGAACTGTGAGACAACGTTGCCAACTTGCCATGCATAACCGTTTTTCAAAAGAAACAGTTTCAGAAAACTAGCGAACTCCAATGGCCACCGGAGAAGAGGATAACAGGGAAAAGCGAAGAGGTCCCACAAAATTCAAAAGAAATGAGTTGGGAGTGTCTTGCATGCTAAGCACCGAAGTTGGAGCCGTGCTCGCTCTCATCCGTCGCGCTCCAGATTTCAATTCCCCCTACCTTCCCTCCGACGACAATTACGAATCCGTCGCCGTCAATTCCCTGCGATCACTCCGATCCCTCATCTTCAACCTCCATCAGGAATGGCGCACCGTCGACCCCTCCATCTACCTCACCCCCTTTCTCGACGTCATCCAAGCCGACGATGTCCCCGCCTCCGCCACCGCCACAGCCATCTCCTCCGTCCTCAAGATCCTCAAACTCGGCATCTTCGACGAACGCACCCCCGGTGCCAAAGACGCCCTCGACGCCGTCGCCAACGGCATCACATGCTGCCGACTCGAGAAAACCGACCCTGTCTCCGAAGATGCCATCATGATGAGGATCCTCCAGGTCTTAACGGCCATAATGAGCCACAGGGCGTCGTTTTTGTTCTCCGACCAAGCCGTCTGTACCATCGTCAACACATGCTTCCAGGTGGTTCAACAATCCGTGACCAGAGGCGACTTGCTTCAGCGAACCGCGAGGTATACAATGCACGAGCTTATTCAGATTGTGTTTTCGAGGCTGTCTCAGATCGAGGTGAAGGATGGGGAAGAGATTTCGGAATCGGACACGGATGATGTTACGGTTTTAGAATCTGGGTACGGGGTTCGATGCGCCATTGATATCTTTCATTTCTTGTGCTCTCTGTTGAATGTGATGGAGGTGATCGAAACAGAGGGATCCAACGCTCACTCTGTCGATGAAGATGTTCAGATTTTCGCTCTGATTTTGATCAATTCGGCCATTGAATTGAGTGGAGATGCCATCGGCAAGCATCCCGGGCTCATGAGGATGATCCAAGACGATCTCTTTCACCATTTGATTTACTATGGCACCTGGTCTAGTTCCCTTGTCTTGTCCATGATTTCAAGTACCGTTTTGAATGCATATCACTTCTTGAGAAGGTTAGATTATATTCATGAGAAGACTATGAAGCACGTATTATATATATGTTTAAGAAATTTCTGTTTATGTTCTTTGTAGGTTCCTTCGCCTGCAACTAGAAGCCTTCTTCGGATACGTGCTTCTGAGAGTAGCAACTTTTGCGAACACAGTTCAACTCCAAGAAGTTGCAGTTGAAGGAATAATTAATTTCTGCAGGCAACCCACGTTTGTGGTTGAAGCTTACACAAACTATGACTGCGATCCATTTTGTCGGAATGTGTTTGAAGAGATTGGAAAGTTGCTGTGCAAGCACTCGTTTGCAGGGAACGGTCCTTTAACCTCTCTGCAAATCCAAGCCTTTGAAGGATTAGTCATCATAATTCACAACATCGCAGATAATATCGACAAGGAAGGTGATTCCTCTCCCTTGGGTCCCTACTCAAATAATATCACAGAGTACGCACCCTTTTGGGAGGAGAAAGAGAGAGATGATAAGGACTTGGAAGCCTGGGTTGAACACGTACGTATAAGGAAGTTGCAGAAGAGGAAATTGTTAATTGCAGGGAACCATTATATGAGAGATGACAAGAAGGGCGTTGAGTACTTAAAGCATGCTCAATTAATCTCTAATCCTCCTGATCCTAAGGCGTTTGCTTTCTTCTTTCGCTACACTCCTGGCCTAGACAAGAACCTTATAGGGGAATATCTAGGAGACCCAGACGATTTCCACATCCAAGTTCTTAAAGAATTTGCAGCCACCTTTCATTTCACTGGCATGGCTCTTGACACTGCATTGAGGTTCTATCTTGAAACTTTCCGATTGCCAGGAGAATCTCAAAAGATTCAACGTGTTCTTGAAGCATTCTCAGAGAGATTCTACGATCACCAATCTGCTGACGTTTTTGCCAGTAAGGACACTGTTCTTGTTCTAAGCTACTCCCTCATCATGCTTAACACGGATCAGCACAATCCCCAAGTGAAGAAGAAGATGTCAGAAGATGATTTCGTAAGGAACAACAGAGCTATCAATGAAGGTCAGGATCTACCCAAAGACTACGTCTCAGAGCTCTATCATTCTATTTCTTCAAACCCACTTCTTGCTCCAACTAGCACAAATGTGGACATGAACCCAAGCAAGTGGATCCAGCTCATAAACCGATCTAAAATGGTGCTACCTTTCATCCAATGTGATTTTCATCGTAGGATTTGCAGAGATATGTTTGCCAGCATTGCAGGCCCAGCAACGGCTGCTCTTTGTACATTCTTTGAGCATGTTGAAGAAGATGATCTGCTGCATGAGTGCATCGAAGGGTTATTCTCAGTGGCTAGGATTGCTCAGCATGGACTAGAGGACACTCTAGACGAGCTCATAACATCATTCTGCAAATTCACAACACTGCAAAACCCTTATGCCTCCACGGATGAGACATTGTATGTGTTCAGCAATGATTTGAAACCTAGGATGGCAACAGTTGCTGTTTTCACTGTTGCAAACAACTTTGGAGGATCAATCCGAGGTGGTTGGAAGAACATTATAGACTGCTTGTTGAAACTCAACAAGTTAAAGCTAGTCCCTCAATCTGTAATTGATTTGGAGCCTACCCCGACACAATCAGGGGACGGATCAGGTGTTGGTTCCCTTGTTCATAATTCGAAACTAGGAAGCCGACAAGTTTCTAACATAGCCAGTCACTTCTCCTTTTCCTCGCAAGATGGCAAGGAGGACATTTTGATGGTTGGTACTGAATTTGAACAGAATGTGAACATGATCAAACAATGTCGTATTGGTAACATTTTCAGCAAAAGCTCCAACATCCCTGAAGAATCTTTACACATTCTTGGGCAATCTTTGATATTTGCAGCTGCGGGAAGAGGTCAGAAGTTTAACACTTCCATTGAAGAAGAAGAAACTGTTGGGTTCTGCTGGGATTTGATCACTGCAATTTCATTAGTCAACGTTCACAGATTCCAAGCATTTTGGCCTCAGTACCATGAGTACCTTCTAACAGCTCACCAATTTCCTTTCTTCTCCCCTATCCCTTTCGAAGAAAAGGCCGTTGCAGGCCTTTTTAGGATCTCCCTTAGGCTTCTTTCTTCACAGCAAGCTGATAAGTTCGCAGAAGAGCTTATTTTCAAGTCAATAAGGTGGATGCTTGATAAAGAAATCCTTGAAACTTGCTGTGGAATCATATCACAATCAGTTATCCAATTAGTCTCCGAGTACCGTGGAAATTTCCAGACACAAGTTGGGTGGAAGACGGCCTTACATTTGTTATCAATCACAGGAAGACGTCCTGAAACATATGATCAAAGTTCTGAGGCCTTGATCACATTAATGTCTGATGGGGCAAATGTTTCACGAATTAATTATTCATACACTGTGGATTGTGCCTTTTACTTTGTTGCACTTAAGAACAGCCCTCTGGAAAAGAATCTCAAGATTCTGGATCTGCTATCTGAGTCGGTGAATCTGTTGATTCAGTGGCAGAGGAATCAGTATTTAGATCCAGGAAGCAATTTCAGTGGAGCAAGCAATAACAGTAGCTCTTCTCTTGACGACAATGCAAGAGGTGGAGGATCATCGAATTCCATCATTAGTCTATTTGCGAAACTGGGAGAGGCATTTAAGAAGACGAGCCTGGCTCGGCGAGAGGAGATAAGGAACTACGCGGTTAAGTCTCTGCACAAGAGTTTTGATCTGGCTGAGGAGCTGCAGTTCACCCCAGCAAATTATATAAGCTGTTTCAACCAAGTGATATTTGCAATGGTGGATGATCTTCATGAGAAGATGTTGGAATACTCGAGGAGAGATAACTCAGAGAGGGAGATGAGAAGTATGGAAGGCACACTGAAGATTTCAATGGAGCTAATGACAGATGTGTACTTGCAGTTCTTGAAACCAATATCTGAGAGTAATGATTTTGGGTCACTCTGGTTCGGAATATTGAGAAGAATGGGTACTTGCGTGAAAACTGATTTGGGACAGTATGGTGAATCAACTGTGCAAGATTTGGTGCCAGATTTGCTTAGGAGGATGATCATCAGAATGAAGGAGGAGGAGATCTCAGTGCAGAGAGAAGTTGATGATATATGGGAAGACACGTACATTCAGATCCAGTGGATTGCTCCTGCTCTTAAAGACGAGTTTTGTCCTGATTAATTAACACCACCACATAGTTTAAACTTTAAACTGTTACATGTGTTTTCAAACACCCAAAAAAAAAAAAAAAATGCAGTCCAATCTCATATTACATGTAAATGCACGATACCCTAGTTACGTTTTTTTTCAAAAAAAAAAATCATAACATTGTTGAAAAATTAAAATGGGAAAATTTCATTTAAGAACCTCTCTAGCAAATTAATTTCAGATTCTCCAAAAAAAAATGTGAAATTTCACTGCACCGTATTGGAGTAAAATGAAGTAAATTTCTAGAGCAAATTGACAAAAATGACCCTAAGATTGAAAGGGAAGAAATTCCATGTCTGATTTAATAGCTATAATTCATGGATTTACAACAAAAATAGGGTTATAATAGAGATAAGCCCTGAATTTTACGTAATTCATTGGGTAAGAGTCTAAAATTTGCAAGTTTCTATGTCCGATTTAACAAAAATTCACAGTTAAAACAAAAATAAGGTAATTTACAATAATAAAAAAAAAAGACAATCTGTAAAATTTACATTATTAAAAAATTTTCAAGCCTCCAAATCTGATTTAACAACAATAATTCGTGATTTCACAACAAAAATAGGATGATTTACAGTTAGGATAAGCTTTGAACCTCTCCCCCTCCCCCCGGGTGTCCATGTTAATACCGTCCTTATGCGTCATGAGTGAATTACATTTTGCCCCATAAGAAGACAATAAAAATTTTAGATTTTGTGGGGCCAATTGGCATTTGCTATACAGACGTCGTTCAATGAAAATTTCCCTTTTAAAATCTTGGCAAACTGACCTAACAAATCAAGGTGAGATAAATGTGATAAATGAAAGCGTGTCCACTAAATAATTAATGAGAAAACATTAATGAATTGGAGGTTATGTTTTTTCCCGCTGAACTACATGTATCATCCTATTAAATATAATTATGTTCAAAGCACTGTAGGGGTACTAAACGTGGGTACATGTCTTTGTAGGGATTTAAACTTTGATTCACCATATTGTGACGATTAACTCCTTCTACTGGATCCAACTTTGTTCCTAATTGGAAGTCCTTTTGAGCTTGGAAAGCTGTTAAAGCTGCGTCTCCATGAACCCGGACTAGTAAGGTCCGAATGAGCCCAAATAGAATTGGGACATTTCGACCCAAAAGAAGTTTGGCCCTAAACAATCAGATCAAATTGGGAATGGGCTTCGAAATGAATTGATAGTCAGATTGATCTGGCTTAATAATTAGTCCAAATAAAAATAAAAAATAAAAAATCTTCGCGGAGGGCCTGAAGCTGATTAGTAATCCTTCTTTCTGTTCGTTTTTGCTCTTTTTCTTATTTGGAGCGGTGGTGTAGGAGCTTCTTAGTTTTTTTGGCATATTTAGAATTTTTAAAATGAATCAACCGCCACTGAAATTAGTCAAAAACGGCTATGACTGTAGACAACTTAAATATAAGGTTTGGAGTTCGAGAGTTGTCGTTGTCCCATCAACTAGGGTCGAATGATTCTCGAATATCGCCTAATAATACTAGATCTAATATAAAATGGAATTTTAAAAAATATATGCATATATAAATACACTTGAACTCCTCGTTTCAAAGAAACCCAATAACGTACGTTTTAAACATAAATGAAAATCCGTGTGATTTCAATAAAAATTAAGAGATAAGGGGATTAATCTACGTTTGCAATATTTGCTTCAACTGAAACTGCTGATATTCTGTCTCAGCAATCAAAACAACTAAAATAACTCATCGGCCTTCCCCTAACTCTCTCAACCTCTTCATTTGAGATGTCAACCAAGCTTGTGATTATGATAGATATGTTGCTTCCCACAGTGGCAAGTTTTGTTTATTATGCAATCATTTATGAAAAAGCAAACATAGTTAGGTAGATTAATTAATTGTTCTCATACAACTTTGGGATAGTCCCTCACAGTTGACAAATTAGCATCTGACATTGCCTCTAATAGAACCTTTTTTAATGAGAGGACATCTGTGTCGAAGCCTCAGTTGATATCTAGCTAGCTACAAGCTTAATTTTTTTAGACGATTGAGCTACTACGAAACTGATCATATCAACATACCATTTTTTTCTCTCTAAAAGAATATATAAATAGAATAACTGAGGATAACGGCTGATCTGTCGAAATTACGAATGTAATATAGGCGATTCATTTTGGCCAATTAAGAGTTGCATTCCACATGTTTCAGTCTCTCTTTCCCGTCCATCCACCCTCAATTAATATCTAAACTCAAGTAAGACATTTATGATGACCTGATATGCCTGAGCATGGAATATATATCTCTCTGAGCAAACACTGAACACAACACTGATGTGCGACGTACTCGATCGTCTATGGATGCAAGAATGTTCTACGCTTGTGGATAAATATGCAGCTTAATTTAACGTAGTTGGAAACATGTTTCTGCATCTTTCAAGGGAGCTTTGGTCTACTAAGACTAAATAGAGGCGCTACTACCAAAAAGATCCTTATTGAATTCTCACATCTACCAGTAGTAAGTAGGAAGCTTGCAAAAGGTGAAAGCTTTTCTGTGAGAACCACCCATTATACCTTCTCCCATGTTGAAGTTGCAGACGCCAAAAAGACGTACGTACTGACACTATGCACTTAATGGCCGCATGAGATTCCAACTTCCTTCCTTCCTCTTACCTTCGCCCTCTGTAACAGGTAATGGCTGCATGAGACATTGCCCCAATCATCAATGTGAAAGCAACTTCACGCTAGAGAGCATGCTGTATATCTAAATGCATTGTTCAAACTTCTGACACTGCAGTTAAAAGACACTCACAACTTTTCATCCCTGCATTCAATTCAATTGCCTCTAAGATACAGTAGTTTGGGTAAAACCCATTCTCACCACCTAATCTGGATTTATGGTAGAGTGTGTATGACTGAGTTAGATGGTTGAGCTATGCCAAATATCACGGCTAACTTGTGGCTAACATGAATTTCCAAACCCCAGTGAAAGTTTTTATATATGTAATTTGTTTCTTATTTCTCTTTAAATAAATCATACTCCTCTTATCCTTAACCTAAAATCTAATTAGGAAGTTGATCTTGATTCTAAATGTAAAATTTATTTCTCATATTTATCATTTTTTTTTTCAAATTATCCCTTTGATACTCCCTCAATGATAATCAAATAAGAGGGGGAGTGATGAGATTTAGGAAGATGATTAGGGTATTTTAAAAAATATGCAATATTAACTAATTTAACTAACTTCATTAATCTAATCAAATTAGTTAAATAGATTCCACATTAAGCACTGGAAAAGTATTTGTTAAGTAAATGCAATAGTCCAGGTCACAACACATTTTAATATTACAAAGCGAACATGCATTTTAATCCTTTGACTTTGACAGCAAAAAACAGTTACTTTGATTCATTTCATTTTTTTCATTTTGTATTAGAGACAAATGTATAAACTTGTCACATTAGCAAGATGAAATATATATATATATATATATAGGCATAAGAGTCGATCTATTTCTTAAAAGAACAAAATTTAACGGAGCTATTTTAGAATTTAAAAATTCAAACAACATATTTGCGAATGTTAATTATTTGGAATGCCAGTGAATACTCCCTCATTTATTACTAAATTTTTTTACATTCCTTTTCTCATATAACCTGCAACTATATATATATATATATGTGTGTGTGTGTGCAAGCATGGCAAGTAAATGTCTCATATGCAGTAACTTAACATTTGTATTCACTAGTGTACAAACTGAAATATGATGATGGAGAAGAAGAAGTTGACTTCTTATCTGCTTTTGGTGTGTTTGGTGGTAGGAATATCCCAACAGGCAGATGCAAGGAACTTGAAGAAGGCCAAACATGCAGGAGCAGATGTGAAGAAACCAGAGTCCTTTCTTGGGGATAGCTCCGGAGGGATCGGAGGTACAGGCGGTCTTGGAGGAGGAGGGTACGGAGGAGGAGCTGATAACGGCGGAGGACTGGGAGGAGGAATCGGGTTGGGCGATGGGGGAGGCATAGGAGGAGGCATATTCAAGGGGATTGGCGGGTATGGAGGAATCGGAGGAGGAATTTACAAGGGAATTGGCGAAGGAGGAATCGGCGCCGTCGGTGGAGTCGGTGGTTTTATTGGAGGTATGAAGCATGTTGACGCAAATAATAAGCAGCCTTGAAAGTTATTACTGGGTTTAGACTATATTTGAGTGACAGTTCTAATAATTCCACAGCTTCTTCATATCTCGTTAATATTAATAATAATATTCTGCGACCGCAGAATAAAGTTTGATGTTGTATCTTCCAGTTCTGTTGTAGTGTTAACCAAAATAAAACATACCCAAAAAAGTGGATGTCGTGTTTTCATCATCTCGTTCACATATAGCCTGTTGAGATGTAGAAATAATTAATGTGTTATTTATGTTACTCTGTAGAAGAACATGACGTTCTTATACACAAGTTCAAGCCGACTCCTTTGCAATTCTTGATTTTAAGATGAAATATTCCACTAATATTTCCCCTTCTAGATATGAAACTTATAAATAGGAGTTCGTAAGAAGAGTTTCCTTTGGTTTACAAATTTAAAAGCATAATTCACTTTATTTTTGAAAATTATTTTTGATTTATTCTCTAAACTATTCCTATTAGTTACATTTATTAAGGAGTTTTTATTATGGGTAATTAATTTTCTGAGCAAATCATTAAATTAAAGGAGTATGTTAGAAAATCAACACACATTTTATAGATAACTAAATTATTTTTTTTTTAATTCCTATAAATTAGTTATCTACTACTTCTACACTTATGACCAAGGAGTTTCTTTCCTTTTCATAACTAGCATTTGACTTTTGTCACATAAACTTGTCTGGGTAAGTAAATGTGGGAATGCGGTTTCGTTGCCCGATTGAGATTTTATCAATCCAACATGCTAAAAAAACATATATTCAAACCCACAAATCTATAAATCGATGCACATGTATCCACAGTTCTATTAATATCTTAAATATAGTTGTGTCTAGTAGAAGAATATATTTGCATAATTAGTAAAAAAGATATACATATTATCATTAATGCATGAACAAATAATTACTTCATTATATATAAATAAAATAAATATTAAATTTTATGTAAAAATTATACAAATTGAGAACAAATTATAAAAAAAAGTGACAGCTTATCATTATTAATTTACCAGTAGTTAATTATGTATGAATAAATATAGATTTTGATTTGAAACTAAAACCCAAAAGCCAACACAGTTAGCCTGGGTCTTATGGGCCATTTAAAAATAGGTTACATTTTCCGCAACTTAATGATTTTGTTTGGGCGAACGTAATGAACTATTAATCCAATCCAACTCATATTCCCAGATCTAACTCATAATGTGCAAAATTAGTTAAATGTTTACATTTTTTTATAATTTGACTATGTTACCCTTCGATAATAGTATGATTTATTAGGAAAAGGGGATTTAAAAAAATTATAAAAGAGATGGGCCATTTTAGAGATTAATTATAAATGTTTCATTGAATTTTGTTAAAAGTCTTGAACATAGAACTAGTGAGTACGTAAGATATTACAAATAGGACCGAAGGGAGCATGTAAGTAGAAATATTGAGCAAAATAAAATACTCCTATAAAAAGCAAAATAAATAATTTATTTTACTGATTATCTGAAAAATATGGTCGACAGCATATATAGCAACAAAAAAAAAAATTGTTGGTGAAGAACAGAAGATGAGGTGAGCACAAAGTCATATTGAGCACGCCTTCTAGCTAATCACTGTGTGTGTGTGTGTGTGTGTGTGTGTGAAAGAATTCCCTTAATTCACAAACAGATAACAGGAAAACCAAAGGAAGATAAGGTACCAAAAGAATGAATGAATTAATGAATATATATATATATATATAAGGGACGTTTAGTGATTAAGTAGTGCAGTTAAGTGGAGTAAGGAATATTTGTGAGATCCAATGAGTCACCCCATTTGAATGGAACAACTTTCAAATTGCTTTTAATTAAATGGGATCAGACCAGACAGCTCACAAGCAAACCCAAAGGAACAAGACAAAATCAACTCAACCAAAATTCTCTTAACTCTATCCAACTCGTATTGGAGGCTATATATAGAATACATTATTATATTGGTACATCGGATAATGTTTAAGTAATATAAATGT
The DNA here is from genome assembly GCA_006871305.1 of Vachellia collinsii. Lineage (NCBI taxonomy): Eukaryota > Viridiplantae > Streptophyta > Magnoliopsida > Fabales > Fabaceae > Vachellia > Vachellia collinsii. The sequence continues at coordinate 29,347 of QFDD01000363.1, read as the reverse complement.
GTGTGTGTAGGGAGGGAGAGAGAGGATCATGGAGCAACAAATAGAGCAGGCGTTCATTTGCATTCTCAAATAAAATCTATGATCTCCATCCTCTCAAAACGGAACCAGTTGGTGTTAAGTTTAAAGCTTAGCTCACCCTATTAATCTGATTTGGACCGTCCAGATCTGATATGGATGGCCCAAATTTGATTTTATAAAAATCTACATTTTTCTAAAAAAATTATTCCAGTAGATGTAGAATAAAAAATAAAAGCAATCTTTCAATTACTATTTTTTTACGTAAAAAATCATTACTTTAAAAAAAATCAAATATATACCATCCAGATTTGGATTTGGACGGTCCAGATAAAATTAGTAGGATGAGCTAAGTTTTAAGCTTAGCACTGGTTCCCTCTCAAAATCCTCTCTTTTCTACTCCTCTTAAAATCCCTTTCCCACCCCACCGAATCCTCTTCCCTCTTCTTCTTTTAGAATCTCTTCTTCACACTTAGGTTAAAAAAAATGGTTCAGCTGTAAGATTTTCTTCGATTCTAAATATAAGCCACCATTTATAGTTACAAATAAATACTTGTATTTAAGATTGGAAAGAACTTGTTATAAAATATTATTATAATATGATTAAAATAAACCTCCCTACCTTTCTCTCATTGTCTCTTGTGTTTTTTAAAAGGGTAATGTTAGCATCCCCAGTTAAAGTTCCTTGGCCAGGAGAGAGCTACCAACAATGAAACCCCCATTATTATTAATTAATTGTTTCTGTATATAAAAGTTTAAACAAATTGAATACCGAAAGCTCATTTGGATTAGGATGATATTCCTCCAAATTTAGAGAACATTTACTAACAAAATCCTCATATTAACAATAAAATTTAAACTCACAACCTTATAGGTTATAAATCAATTATTTAATAATTATATCAATATTTTTGTTGACTATTATTAAATTATTGATTAATTACTGTATATTTGAACACGTTTGTGATTGGTTTCTATAATTTTGTTGCCAACAACTTTGATATGCTTCTTTCTTTCTTTATTTTTTTTTTTCCTTTTGGTTCTGGTTCGCCATTAATCCATTGTATGGCTCATGGATCTTATGTACCCTCTCGACTAAAGGAAAGGCCATGAAAACACAATCTAACGAAAGACCAATTGTCCCTTCGGAAACATCCCATCAAAGAACACCAAATTAATTAAAGACTTAATATTCATTTATTTATATGTAACATATAGGAGAAAAATAATTTCAGAATTATATCGATTAATTTGTTAAGATTTAAAACCTATTAAAACATTAGACATATAATAAAGTATATCAATTAACATACTTAAATCAAGTTTTTTTATGTCAAGTTCTACAATCATACTTGATTATATGTTCTATTTTTAAAATTTTAGTATTTAACTATAAATCAATATAAAAAAAGTATAAATAATCAGGTGTAATTGAAAATTTTAATATAATGAGTTTAAGTTTTATCCATGTATTAGAGCCCCGTGCGTGCGTGCGTGTGAAGTAGACAAATATTAACAACAAACATAGATCATCACCTATTCTCATCTCCAATAACGTAATTAAGATGCGGATTAAACAACAACAAATATAAAGCAAAACCTCACCAATGTAGCAGTGCAGACTTATCATACGTCAAATCAACGAAGAAAGAAACAGAGAAAATCATCCATACCGTGCCCCAGATCTGAGACACAACCAAATTATAATTCATTTTCATGAAAATAAAAAGATACACGAGATTGAGATTGGGAGAGGAGAAAATGAAAGTAAGTTGAAAAAGAAAATAAAGAGAATATCTCATTACTTCATTGTATTTTCTCAAATGTGTACACTTCACGTCTATTTACAAGACATCAACAATGGATATTAACCTAAACCTAAAAAGTTGCAAGAAAACAATGAGAATTAAACAATATAATTGTACAATTAATTGTTATAAGAGATAAATCCTAGAAAATTTTCAATTTGGAAGTTATAAGGTACCATAACATTCAATATGGAATGGAAGATAAAATGTCTTATTCTTGAATGTACAGAAATCCACATACTATAATTTTCATGGCAATTTTTAATTAGGAGAATTGGAAAAAAAATTCTCCATTAGGGAATTAATTGAAGAATAAGACATGCTCAATTATATATGTGGAAGATCAGTTGTATATATATAGAATGTCTCATTCTACAATTAATTTTTTAATGGGGGACTTATCCCCAATTCTCCCTTTTTAATTTGTCCAAGCTCTTTCCTTAGTAATGCAATTTCAATCTGACATGTATGCACAATTTCAATATGTATACACAAATCTGTTGCCCAATCTCAATTTCTTCTGTATTTAGATATAACTGTCTTTATTTACCTTCAACTTAAAACAAATGGTGCACAAAGAAAATATAAATATAATATATAAATTAACTATATAAGTTTAAATAAGATAATCAAGCAAGTACAACCAATTCTGAAAAATATAATATAATACAATTCCTACAATTGGATGAGCTACAATCAATTAAAAAATACTTTTATTGAAGTTGAGACAACTTTTTTCTTTCACTTTTTTTGGATTGAGTAAAATCATTTAAAAAAAAATAATCCAAACACTCACCTTGTTAATTTATTTTATAAAACTACTTATTGCTTATTTTCAAAAATATGTTAAACAGGTTTTTTGTACACCTCTTGATTTAAGCAGAGAGTAAATAGATATCATTGATTCTACACGGGGAGCAAATGGAGAGGGACTCAATCAAGAGCCCCGCCCTGTATGATGTGAATCATAAATCATTATCGATTTGGCGTTTCAATTATATATTATGTGGCCAAAAATAAATTTCGTGTTTCTCATTTTAGCCAGAAAGTCGCTGATTTAATTATAATCATCCTATATTTGATTACCACCAACTTAAACCACAAATTATGTTTTAATTATCCCTACCTGTGACACGTTTCTCCCGAATTCCTCTTTTAATCCTAATCAGATTAAGTTGGACAAGCCATAATTGCATCAATATATCTGAAATAATGCTTACGTTTACACTACCATTCATAAATATTATTATATTTATAATTAATTAAGTTTCTGCAGGTAACAACTATATATACCCATATGTGATAACAGACAAAAGTTGTCCAAAAAGTTATAAGCACTTTCCCGGGGAAGGTCATATTTGGGGATTATCATTATGTACACAGGACAATAAGTTTAGTTAAAATGTAAAAACTACTGCTTTAAGAATTATTTGTCAAAAGTGGCCATAACCCATTTTTCTTTTTGTTCTAAGTGGGTCACTATGAATATGCTTTATATAGGTGGAACGTGATGTCGTCGCTGTGAAAACCAATATATCATACAAAATTCAGGGCCTCCCTCAAAGAAAAATAATCTATCATATAAAAATAATAATATTTAACTTAATACTATTATTCATTTATTGTTTACTGATGTGATATAAAATTAAATTTATCAATGTTTTTGTTCATCATTACTGCACAAGTTAACTAATAATTTGATAGAAATTTTGACTGAATGATACATTAGTGAAACAAAATTTTAAACGAGAGATTAAAAAATCAAATTGAAAAGGTGAAAAAGAAATAGAAAGGAGAGATTGTAGATACATGTTTTAGAAAGCCTTTTGAAAAAAAAAAAAAGAAGAATGTCAGTAAAGTCTTTTGATAAACACTTGCACGAATATTCTCCTATTGGCGTTAATTTTGTTTGAGACATTTAAATTCAAATATTTTAGCTCTTTTGATATTCATCTCCATTTTAAATTATTAAAAAGCTTATCAATAATTCATCAATTAGTTAATGTAATTAAATGGAATTACAAGAACGTTTGAAACCCGAGGCAACACTTCAAGGTCAAAAAAAGGAGGGGTGGGAAAGACACAAAAAGATCTAATTAATAATCAACATACTTAAATAAACAAGCTAGTTATGAATTTCTGGACACTTAAATCAACAAGCTAGTTGTGAATTTCTGGAATTCTAAATATTCGACCTATGAATCACAGCCACATATGCCAACCAGAAAAAGCACCACAATAATTTTGGCATTATATTCAAAATAATTACGACTACGATTCGCAGTCTTTGAGTGTATGCTTTTTTATTAGTCGGCATCGTACTGTTTAATTTGTGCTAGTGCTGGAGAAATTTTGTAATGATTGAGGTACATATGTGTGATGAATCTGCCTCCACAAATCACACCCATTGCCAATTTCAACTTTAATTACTTGTAGCTTTTCACTTTTCCAACTCAATAATATCAATGGCTAACTGAGGAAGGTTTATTAGAAGACTCGTGCCGCACAATCAAGCCTCTTTCTTGGAGGCTTTTCTGGAAGGTAGTGTTCTTAATTTCTCTTCATTTAGGGAACAACCTTCATTGGTTTTGCTGACTTTCGGTATCTACTTTTCCAATCCTTTTGGCATTATTATATTTCGTTAGTCAACACTTGTTAAAAGGTAAAAACATATTGTTGGATGTCTTATCCGAAGACATCTTCCTTAAAAGTTATTTCACAACTCCAAGCAAATAATCAAATCAAGACGCGGCGCTCTAGATGAACCTTCCCCGCAAAAGTATGATACTGTAACACAAAATGGGAGAGAAGACAAGAGCTTGGGCATCGAGTTTGATGCACACATACCATACACCATCCCTTGCCTTTTATCCTTTTATCGGCAGAAAACATGTAGCCGTTAAGCAGCCACAATGGTGATTAAGGACGACTAAATAATTGCTTAAATAGGGCAGTTTAATTTCTAACCATTGGTAATGATGATACTTTATGCCAATTCAATGTGTTTAATGAAGGACTAATATTGACTAATTAAAACACATGAATGCTCCAACAGTCAATTTTAAAGATCCCTCTTTTCAGTCATTTATTAGCTCAAGCTCACGTCTCAATATGTAACAAGTATATAAATCTTGAGTAATAAGATATTTCCTTTGGCACCTCCAATACATATTTTTCAAGCTTTATTTCCTCCTTAAAGCAGAGATATTAATGGCTCTAATCTTACATCAAACGCATGCCTTCAATTAGTTTTATGTATTCCACTTGCTGTAGTGTCATTCATTTTATCACTAAATTAAATAGCCTAAATGAGTGGGAGCCGCCTAGTAAATTAAGGCGTATGTGTGTGGGCTTGATGTGATTCATTTAAGCGGTGAAGCAAAAGGATTATCGCCTTATCTCAATCCCATCAAAGTGTTCGAGTTTTAACGTTTTCTGCTTCCTCTATACATATCATGCATGCATCGTAATAATTGTTTCTTCGATAGCTAATAAATCTATTCAATGCATCCCAAAAATACTTGTCAAGGCTGCCTAAACTTTTTTTTTTTTTGCCCCCTTTACGAACAATATGTAACGAATAGTTGACACTTAATTAATAACTGTACTGGAAATTGATGTTTTGATTCTTCTAAGTGAAGAGAACAGCAATATGCATGTGGTCCCCTACGTATTTGTTGATCGTGCTTTCTTTTACGGTTTGCACCATCTCCAAGTTAAAACAATTAATGATGCAAGTAAGTTTGGTATAACAAGGCAAGAAATGCTTACATACTCTTGTAGTATTATGTTATCTATATTTTATCTAATAAAAGTGTTTCAATTATACTATCTTGTATATTCTACAATTTTTTTATTATTTTTCTCTCTCCACGACTCATTATGCTAGAACTTTTTAATTCGTGGGATCCAGAAAAAGGTATTTAAATTATTTTTATTGGAATGAGTATAAATAGCATGACACTTTAGAAGTATACAAATACTTCTTTATACGACAGGTCATTTCAATCAATGTGAGTTGTCCAATGCATCAACCAACTTTCCTGCGAGTAAGTAAGAGTGGCTTCGTTTGTGTGTGTGGAGATGATGTGATGAAGGTATAGGTATGTGAAGTATTTATAAAAATTGAAATGGTATTTTGTTAAGTTGGATATTGTTCATAATGCATGATCAAAATTTTAAAGAACATCATGCATGAGGTTAAAATTCTATTAAAAAAAAAATACCGTGGTTCTTGATGGACAAAAAAGAAACAATTTTTTGTGAAGTATATTAATCGTTACTATCTTAAAAATTGAAACCTGTTTAATTTGTTGGACAAAATAAATTAACTTCTCTCAAATATGTATCAAAATGATATTCTGATCAGAAACATATGAGCTACCTTTGAGAGTTATTAAATCATGATATGATCATAATGCTATAGCGTTTTGTCCATCAAATTTTGATTGAAGCACGCATCAGGGGTCGAACCATAATCACTCGGTGTTTTGAGAGCGAAATGTTCTGATTAGTTCCAAAGTTCCCTTCCTTTCAGTGTCAAACACTATAATAAACTCACATCAACCAATTAAAATCAAGACGCTTTTCTAATGCCCTATGGAGGAAGGACACCAATAAGTTGTCTGCTAATTTATCAGAAGACGTCTTTTCTAATTGAGTAAACTTTGCTGGGACGAAATTACCTATAAAATGATTACATATGTTCTCTGTTTTGCTCTCTCTCTCTCTCTCTCTCTCTCTCTCTCTCTCTGTGCGCGCGCGCGCTGTTGATTTAATATAATTCACCATGCACGTGCGTCGCTCCAATAAGGTATATATATACATTGGTCCTAGACTCGAGTTTATTTTATGCATGCAGCAGGTAATATTTTATTTTGTTGGTAATAAGTATTAATTTAGTTGGCAAAAAAAGGTAATATTTAATTTTGTTGGTAGTTGATTAACCACAATAGATCAATGCTTATATATGACCAGCAGTAACTTATAGCTCATATGATATAGGGTCCCTTTGGATAAATGGTGACATAAATAACTTTATAGTAGAATGACTTTTGACAAAAGGAATTTTGGGTAGAAAATAGAAGATATTGTGTGATTTATGTTTAGATAGATGTTTGGGAAGTGACTTTTTATAAATAGAAAAATTTGTTTGGATAAATATTTGAGAAATAAGTTTTGGTTAAAAATGAATTAAAAGAATATGAATCTCGTTAAATAATATATATATGTATATTATTTTATATATTGTGTTAGGAAAAAATAAAATGACAAAAAAATAAAAAATGTACCTATATTAGAGAGAAGATTTTTAAACTACTAAAATATATATCATTTTTTCATCACTACATGTCATTTTTCTCATATAATATAATGATAGAGTCTCTCAACTTGGTCTCTCTGGAAGAAGAAGAAGAATGCAAGAAATCAATGCACTCTAAATAGATCTATAAGTTCAAACACTGAATAAAACCAACAATAACAAACTACATATAATTATGGTATAGTTAGCCCCTCCCCCTCTGTAGTAACTCAGATCACTTTCAATCAATTACCAAACTAAAAAAAACCCAATAAAAAACAGCTCATCAACGGGACTTCAATCAGCAAAATCTCATAACAGGAAAAAAAAAATGAAATCAATAGATCATATATTTTTTTAGCAACCAAACAGAAACCCAGAAAAACAACACAAAGAAAATTTCAGTTACTATTCACATAAACAGTATATCTTAATAGTCATTTTGCTCTAGAAACTAGAAGGAGCTTTTGCTCCAAAAATCATTCTGACAAAAAAGTTTAGCCAAACATATAACCTTACTCCAAAAGTCATTCCAAGTTCCAACCATTGGAAGTCATTCTGCCTCCTCCAAACACTTACCTAAATAGATATGAAGGGATTAAATATTAATTTTACCCGGCCTTTCCCCCTCTTCTAGGAAGAAATTGCTTTTGTCCGGAAGCTTTTTCATGATAGAATATATATATGGTAACTTAACTTTATTTCAAATTATTAATTGAATTACGGAATATTCATGAAAAAATAGATCAAATTGGCTGAATTTTTTCTTTGTTGGCCATGTTTCTAATGTAACAGTAAAATCTGCCAATTGCTCTTTTAATGATTTTATTTGACCATCTACCATTTGACATCAACTGATCAAAAATCAATTTTTGATCTTTTATTTGAAATACAGTTTTAACATTTATAACTAAGATTTGTAATTGAACTATTTTATAGAGTTAAAGAATCTGTCCAATCCGTTTCATTAGAATTCACGATTAGCTCAAAACAACCAGAATCGAGTACGTCAAATCAAAACTGCCTTTAAATATAATAATTTAATATCTTATCTAATGAAAGCAAACAGATGAGATTGGGTATCAAACTGGTACCCTCGTGCAATAGGAGGTTCATGGCTGCATCTTCTTCGTGATAAAAATATCATGTCACACACCTAAGGAATAATAACATTTAACTTAATAAATAAGAGTACAATTAAATATTTATATAGGCAAATCATAAGCTATTATATTAAAATTAGAATCTAATTAAATTAATCATAATATCTCATTTTTTATATTTTTAAGATATATACAATATCATATATGATATCATATTGATATTAAATCTAGAATAAAAAATTAAAAATATAATATAAATTAAAATAAAATATAAGAATATATTATTCAATGCTATTATTATCTTCTACACTAGTCGAACCATCAAGACGAATTAGTGGAGATGGGATCTAAAATAAATAAATTTGCTACAATATCAAGAACACATGTGGATCTCCCTCGAAGGATAAATTAAAGCTAGCGTATAAGTAATTTAAATTTAGTTAAGAGAGGCCAAATATTTGTTGAGTTAGGAGTGAAGAAAGTAAATGAACGTTATTAAGCAAACAAGTATCACAAATGGTTACGATGGATTTGCTAAATAAGGGTTTTGATGAGGTGAAGGCAGAAAGATGAGGAAGAGAGAGATCAGATGAATTAATTAATGAGGAAGGGGTCAAATTCCCAAGTGGGATCATTGTCTCAGATTTCGCATCTCGTCAAAAATCCTTAAGTCATTAATTAATTAATATTAATTAAACTGCCTTATCCATCCGCTTCACTATCACCCAGGTCACTACGCTCGCAATACCCGCCACTTGCCACCAAAATCTTATATATATTTCTTTCTCTTCTTTCCCTCCCCACCGCTTCCTTTAATTTTCCTCTCTCTCTCTCTCTCTCTCTCTCTCTCTCTCTTCTGTAACTCGCCGTCTTCTTCTTTCTTCTGAGTGTGAACGTGTGTGGAATTTATTGATTGATTAATTAACAATTTAGATAAGGAAAGTAGGAGGTTAAGCGTACCGTAAGAGTATACATAGTAACAGTAATGGGGGACGAGCACACAGTGAACTTGTCGGAGTCAAGAGGGTTCGCGAAGAAATTGAAAGGAGCACTGAAAGAAACGTTTTTTCCTGACGATCCGTTCAGGCAGTTCAAGAACGAGACGACGGGTCGCCGGAAAGCCCTAAAAGGCTTACAGTACTTCGTTCCCATCTTCGAATGGCTTCCCAAATACTCTTTCAGGCTTTTCCTCTCCGACTTGCTCGCCGGCCTCACCATAACCAGCCTCGCCATCCCTCAGGGCATCAGCTACGCCAAGCTCGCCAACATCCCTCCCATTATCGGCCTCTGTAAGCAATCCCACACACACACACACACATATCGAATCCCTTCATGTGTTTCATGAATAGTAGTGTAATTAACATACATATGGATCAGATACTGCTTTCGTTCCACCAATTATATACGCCATTTTCGGGAGCTCAAGGCACGTGGCGGTGGGGCCGATCGCGTCGTGCTCATTGATCATATATGAGAGTATTTCAGGCGTGGTGTCGCCGGACGACGATCCTGTGTTGTATCTTCATTTGGTTTTCACATCCGCCTTCATCACCGGTGTCTTCCAGGCTGCTTTAGGTGTTTTAAGGTGACAAAACCAATTTTGTAACTGGTTTGGATTACATATATTATTTGAGTATAAGGTTGGCTAGTTATATTGTTTTATAAATTTAATTTAATGGCAGACTGGGGATAGTGGTGGATTTCTTTTCGCATCCAACTATTACTGGCTTCATGCATGGAACCGCCATCATTCTCATGTTCCAGCAGTTGAGGGGCGTGTTTGGCCTCAAGCATTTCACCACTAAAACCAACGTCCAAGGTGTTATCAAAGCCATATGGCGCTACAGATCCGAGGTTTGTATCAAACTTTATATTATATATATATATATAACTCAATAGATGATTGATAAGTTAATTATTTATACTAAATCAGTATTGTTTCTCTAAAATACCTTGATTAATCACATGCATTTTAACTATTTAATAAAAACAACATATGTGCAAAGGTATTTTGGAGAAAAATTATAAATTTAAAAAATGTAATGCATTAATATCTTATATTTAATGTTAAAGTGAGCACCTTATCTAACTTTTATTTCCCGTCTTTAATATAATATATAATTTAATGAAAAACTTGAATGCACATACGTATATATACACCAAAACCATAAAAATTAAAAAGACTTCGTATTAATGCTTATGTTTTTTTTTTCAACACCAAGGGCTGATCTCTTTTTTTATTTATATGAATAAAGTGAATGGAATTAAGCTTCTTATTCTTCATCTTCTTTTTCAACAGATAAGGTGGGAGACTACTGTTCTTGGTCTGGTACTTCTTCTTTTCTTGCAGATCACTAAGTTCGTGGTGAGTGCCGTCTTTTTGCAATATGTATGCATAAATTAAAGTAGACAAGAAAACACTTTGCTTTGAACTTCTGTCTAAATGTCACACGTGTGTATATTTGAATATAATATAAAAAAATTCATCGAGCTATTATTTTTTGTGTCTTCTTTCTTAGACTCCATATAAAGACTCGCTCTATATATTTACGACAAAATATATCCTCTGGGCGTTGTTATTTGCTTATTTTTATGTATCTAGATGAACATAAGGTTTGTGTGCATACATATATATTATATTCATATAGTGGCCTGCGCTACTATATTCTCTCAAAGTTTCTCTTTAATTATTTACTAAATGATTTTTCAGAAGTCCAAAAAACCAAAGCTCTTTTGGGTACCGGCTCTGGGTCCTATCATAGCAGTGGTGGTTTCTGCCGTTTTCACCTTCCTTGTTAAAGGCCAAGAACATGGAATTCAAATTGTGAGGAGCCATCTTTTACATTTATTTTCACACACACACTCCAGAAATTGCTTTTTATTAATATATTGTGGAACTTAATTTTAGGTGGGTCACCTGGATAAAGGAATCAATCCTCCCTCCATCCACTTGTTGAACTTTAACTCTCAGTATATGTCAGCGGTGCTGAAAGCTGCCTTTCTCACAGGAATTTTGTCCTTGGCGGTAAGACCCCAATCAATTTCCAACTTCAAATGTGAAATTAACTCATGTAATTACATTTAATTAATTTTTTTACAAATAATTAATATTCAGGAAGGGATAGCAATAGGAAGGAGCTTTGCTGTGCTGGATAATACTCCTCATGATGGAAACAAGGAGATGATAGCATTTGGCCTCATGAACCTGTTCGGTTCTTTCACTTCATGCTACTTGACAAGTGGTACGTATACAAATACTTATAATTCATCACATAAAATATACCCTCTCAGCGTCAAAATATAAAATTCTAATTTTTGAGAGAATCTGGCCGGTTTTTATGGACTCCTCGGCTAATATTCATAGAGCATAGAAAAAGATTTTATTTAATCCCATTTATAAGTTATATAGTTAAATTTGTCATACAAATATACAATTTTATTCTTCATTTATTATATGGCAATAAAGTTTAAGGTTTTCCTTAATTTTATAATACATACTAGAAATGATTTATAAATAGAATCAAATGAGTAGTTACTGTTTTTGTCATATCATTTAATGCATTTTTTACCCCTAATTAATTATATATATATTTTATATGTCTTTTCAACTCATTCTCCCTCATTCATTTTTTCAATCATTCTCTTTCCCACTCATCATCTATATAAACAAAAGAATTTTAGGAAAGCAAGTTAAATTTTTTTTACATATTATTGTAACCAACCTTTTAAATTGCATGATTTGGTTATTTGAGTTTCATATTTTGAACCAGATTGAGTAATTTGTACCTAAGTGAGCAAATCAATGAGTAAGATACCCCCTCCAGTTCTTTCTAGAAACAACAATTAGTTAAATCATACAAAATGAATCAGCAATCATAATTAGTTAAAAGAAATAAATGTGTAAAAAATGTAGTTCTTTTTCCAAACATATCTTATTTATGAATATAATGAATGGCTGAGAGGATGAGAAAAAATTAGTGAGAAAAGATGAAAGAAGCATGCAATTTATTACGGGCAAAATTGGAAAAAAAAAGTATTAAATTTTTAGATAAAGAAAAATAGTTACTTATATATAGAATCAAACTTATAAGAGAGAACGTCATGTATGATTGAATGGAGTTTATAGAAATATACATATTTAACACGCTAAGCCTGTTTTTTTTTTTTTTTGCAGGACCGTTCTCCAAGACTGCGGTGAATTACAACGCAGGTTGTAAGACAGCCTTATCAAACGTAGTACAATCGATTCTAATCGCATTCACACTTCAATTCCTAGCTCCTCTGTTTGGTTACACTCCTTTGGTGGCTCTATCTGTGATTATTATTTCTGCCATGATTGGCCTCTTGGACTACAAAGAGATGATTCATCTCTTCAAAGTTGACAAGTTTGACTTCGTCATTTACATTGCTGGCGTGCTAGGGGTCTCCTTCATAAGCATGGACATTGGTCTCGCTTTGTCCGTGAGTACTTATAAATTTTAGCTACCTAGCAAGCTCCTTCTTTTAGTTCCATACTCTGTGTCTCTATAATTAATTACTTGTAATTACTTAGATTAAGCTGATGAATCTCTTGTTTTTGTGAATTAATTAAGGTGGGGCTTGCTCTGTTGAGAGCACTCTTGCATGTAGCTCGACCTGCCACTTGCAAACTCGGAAGGTTACCTGATTCGGGTCTGTATCGCGATGTGGAGCAGTATCCAAACTCGTCAAATGTCCAAGGCATTCTAATTATACAAATCGGTTCTCCTCTTTACTATGCAAACTCCAATTATCTCAAAGAAAGGTGATTACTTAATATTTCATTTAATTACATAAAACCTTATTCTACATATATAGTTCCATTTGGTTTTATATGCGTCTGGCTCCCCCCTCACCCAACAAAAAAACAGAACAGATCTTTTACCATTTAATGTATAAACATTTTGGTTTTAGGATTTTGAGACACATCCGAAGTGAAGAGGCCGCTGGAGATCCCGTTGAGCATCTCATACTAGATTTTTCAGGTGCTTCATAGTAGTGTCAAGATTTTTTGTTATATACTCCCTCTAAGCTAAGTCTTAAAATAAAATTAGTTAAATTAATTATTTATAATAATATTTTTAATTATGTACATTAGAACTTGATGGAAACATCATGAATACGGACAATTAATAGGGATAATTTATGAAAAAATTATAAATATAAAAAATAAATTAAATTGGAGTCTTCTATTTAGGATTAATATAACCCTTATCTAGCTCATATATTTAAGATCGGAATGAGTATTATATAGATATAATTTATTCCCAAATTTTCAAACCTAAACATATTTTAAAAAGGAAATAATTGTTTTAACTATTTTTTTCAAAAAAAAAAGTCAAATTTATAGCAATGGCAAATGATGTATAGAAATGTCAATATTTTCTTATTGTTGATGGTATTTTAATGATTTATAGGAGTGACATCGATTGATATGACTGGCATCAAAGGATTGTTGGAGACACGTAGGGTATTGGAGAAAAATGATATACAGGTACATTATATATATATATATATTTAAAATCCCTCCAATTTGAGATATGTACATATATAGGTAATTGAGCTTACATGTTAATTACATACATTATTTGATTCAGATATTGATAGTGAATCCAAGACTGGAGGTGGTAGAAAAACTAGTGACATCTCACTTTGTGGACACCATTGGGAAAGAATCTTTCTACTTGACTTTAGATGATGCAGTGATGGCAACTCAATACTCCCTGAGAAAAACCAGAAAAACTGACACTATTATCTGAATATATATATATATATAATTTAGTCTCTCTCTTTCATCGTCAAGATGATTATGATCATGTGTAGATATAGCAGCAGGCTAAGTTTGTCACGTTCCTAGCTTGTCGAGGAACGTAATGCTTTTGTTGTAAACTAATAGGTGTGTTTGGCAATTATTTAGGGCCCCTGAAATGCATTCTAGTTGTAAAGAGAGTGTGTTTGGGAATAATTTTTTGGAGAATGCATTTTAAACAAAAAAAAAAAAAGCTTCTGGCAGAAAGAGAAAAGAGTGACAGTGGAAGGGAATGCATTCTTAAAAGGGAGGGGCAAATTGCATGTTTTATTATTATTCTGAAAAAGATGCAATATTATAGATGCTTTTTTTTCTTATTGGTCGGCTGCCTACCCTCCAGCTCCATTCCTTGCTTGCTTGTCCTTTCATTTAATCGTTAAATATCTTTCCAAAAAATCACATTTTTGCATGTTTTAAAATATAACAAGGCTCATTATATACAAAATGTTGATAATATTATCCCTCTTGAATTATCTCTATAATATTACATCTGATCCTTAATATAAAAGTCAATTAACCATTTTTTTTTTGAGAAGTTAAGGAAGCTACTTAATTAATATATTTATTATTTTTCTCAAAACTCTTTTGCCTGACTTTTCAATAGTATGTAATTTACATATTTTCCTTTATTCCAATTTTTTTATCATTTTATTTTTCTTAATTTTATCACAATATATAAAATAATATATATATTATTTAATGAACTTCATGCTCTTTTAAGTAATTTTTTATCAAAAGTTACTTCTCCAACATTTATTTAAACATAAATACATTCTGTCAAAATACATTCTGGATAAAAGTTATTTTTTAAAATATATTCTGACTAAAAAATCATTCTCCAAGGTTTAACAGTTGCAGCGCACTACTTCTCTTACTTATGGCCAACTCAAAATAGTAGTATTTTATTATTTCTAAAATTCGCGAATGGGAATAACTTAAAATTGATGTGTAAATTAACCCTCTTTAACATGAGTGTACATATATGAGAACCGTAATTTATCATCTCTAGCCCATGTTCCATGTGTGTTTGTTATTTGTCCTCGTGATTTGATCTTCTTTTTTCTTCATGTGCACGAATTAATGGGTTTGTTTTATGATTACGAGTAGTGGAATTATTCTTATAATCAAGTTTAACTCGACCTGGAAAAAGAAGAAGAAGAAGTGAAAACAAGCCAAGAATCCAATATGTTTCTTCCAACCTACCTTCAAGTAATTGTAATAGAGGAAAGACAAGAGGCCGCAAAGGTTAAAAATGTGTTCTAGCGAAGAACAAGCAACAACCTTCGCTCAGGTACATCGGATTCAACGTTTCAACATCAAACACTGGAACCACTGAGGAATATATCCCATGCTACTAGCGTTTCAGGGGTTTTTAGTGAGCATAAAATAAAATTATTACTCCTAGATTACTGTTGCTTCTGCTAAATTTTCTTTGTATCGCCGTGCATTGTGTTTTTGTTGAAAGTCTCTGAATTCCCAAGTACCTAAACAAACTTGATTTCCTTGTTTACTTCATTCTACTTCCTGACTATTGTGTTTTAGCTTTCCTGAATCTGTCTCCATTATATTCATCGCCAGATGATTTAGAACTCTGCTTTTAACATCTTTTTGCCTCTTGGTTTCTTGATTTTACAGAAGTTGCACCCTATTTCTACATGAATGCTATTTCCAGGGGTTATACTAATTAACCATGTATTCCCCTGTTTGACTCTGTGGTTATGTTTTACCGACATTAATCTCATCCCACGAAAACTAGATTATTTAATCATGAATGAGAATGGGTCTAATGGAAGGTTTGACCATTCATAACGTGATAAATCAAAGTTCGAATCACTACTAAAAATATGTATTGATATTTAATGTTTGACAGCGTCTTAAATGTAATTCTCTTCCGTATGAGGATACAAATCCTACTAGACTATTCAATGTGTAGTCTGTGAATCCATTGATTAAAAGTTCAGTGCGTTAAATATTAGGAATTGTAGCCTGGAATGACTAACGTGATCAGTTATAGTTTTTTTTTTGGTACAAACCACCCGGTATCCGGCGCCCTTTATAGTTAGTTCCAAGAGTGTCGGAGTATGGTCATATGGTGACAAAGGTCTTGGGCCTTACAGGCCCAATAATACTTGTATCATTGTATGCATAGTTCAACATTTACCTTGCTTTTCTTTTTCTAAGGACTCAGCTAGCTCATTACTTAACTTGGTTCTCAAAAAACAGCAGTCTTTCCATGATCCTGAAGTAGAAGAAAATTTTTGTTCAAATTCACTGTGATGACAGCTTATTACATTCTTTCCATCGCCTTCCTTCGGTTTTTCTTCTTCCCTCTTGTCATGAATTGTGAAAAATGACAATTAAGCTTTTTAGTAGTCTTTTTTTCCCTATCCGTTCCCTTTATCTTTAGGGGAATTACTGTAAAGTTTTAAATAAGAGAATTAATATCAGTAAGGTCCTATTTGAAGCAGTTGTTATTAACAACCTTACTAATATTAATTCTCTTATTTGAGACCCTACAATAATTCTCCCTTTATCTTTTCCCCTTATTTTTGGTGTCATGCAGTGCTGTGGGAGATGAGTGTGATGAGGGTGAGGAGAAGAGAAAGGTACTCTCTCCGGTCGGAAATCCCAAATAAAGAGCGTCCTTTTCAAGATTAGTCATTTGAAGTAGGTGGGTCATTAATGAAGTTTTTCTAAAATGTTGTCCCCATTACTATTTATCAGGAGAGAACTTGAAGTCCAATGTAATGGTTTTTTTATAGTCTTAAATGTTGGTAAAACTGGGGACATGTTTTATTTTCAGACAAAGTTAATGACTTAATAAATACCTCTTCTCGGTTCTAATGAGGTAATTAGAGGTGATTTATAACATATATAGAGAGGAGAGGGAGGAGGAGGTGGTGGTGCTAATTTAATAAGCTTATGACAACAACGTTTCTGCTCACACTAACAAATGGCAATGAAGGCAAAGAGAAGTTGAATAGTGACAAGGACAGCAACAGCTTCACTGGATCTGCAGCGCTGAAGGCAATTATAATGCAGAGCTACTCAATTCCTGAAACCTATTCTCACAGTGGTTAGTTGGTCCATTCATTATTTACAATAAATGCCTGTTTGGATGGCGTTGTAACTTGTAATTAGGCATTTATATAAATCTTGATAAAATCATAATTTACATTTTTAATTTATAAATTTTAAATTATATTGAAAAAGTAATTTTTAATATTAATCTCTATGGATACGAATTCACTCGCCATTAATTCTCTTATCTGTTTCTAGCCTCCTACATCCAATCTGAATTCTGTCATCATGCTTATCATGTTCTTCTACCCAAAATACTATTGCTCTATATTCACCTTTTTTTTTTATCTGATATGCAGTATTAAACAATTCATGATTTTATGTATAACATCAAGTAATCACATAGAACTTATTTTATTTTATTTTTTTTATAAGAGAGAATTACGATGAGGTCTCGTGTAAAGGATTTTATTATTTAACAGTCCTACGAAATTACGTATTTACTGTTAAATCTTATTAACAATTCTACGCACTGAGATTGAGTTGTTAATTTCAACCCCATCTTAGTACATAATAACTTTATGGGACTTAAAAATAATTATACGATTTTGTGGAACTGTTTAATCATAAAATTCCTTACACGTGATCTTATCATCGTTTTTTCTTAAAAAAAAATTTCTATATTCTTACATGACCTGTGACACGGTGACTCAGAAGGACACGCAAAAAATGAAGTACTGATATTACTGCTGATGAGATTGTGCTGTATATATGCTCCACAGCTTGCTGCTGGTCTTCACTTATCAGTGGTCGGTGGACCACTATATATTATTACACACCTCTTTTTTTTTTTATCAACTATTACACACCTCTTCGGTGCTTCAAAAAATGACTCTCAGTTATGCACAGTACTATTTCCTCTCTCTCTCTACACAACGTTAAAAAAAATACATTCACTCAGGTTGAAATCGTAGATCACTTTAAAAAAAGTAGTTTATATCATCCATCTTAATGGACATGTTATCATTTAGTAGGCTATTAATTCAAGAATTTGAAATGTTTGCCTCATGCACTTTTACTTTGATTCTTTTGCTCTTTTTGGGCTTATTATTAGCTGAATACGCGGTTTTAACTACTGTGTGTGATAGAGGGAGGGAGGGAGGAGTTTTGTTGTGACGTGCCGACAAGTTCATGGGTTGAATCCCTCACCAGCTGTCACCTTCGAAATCTCACATGAGCACAGAGGAGGGAACTGGTTATTTTACTATAATGCTTCCATGTGCTGCTGCCCTTCATCTCCTTCCTTTTCCACTTTCTTCCTTTTATTCCCCTTTTGCGTTTCTAAACTTCACAAGACTGTATGACTACTAAGTTAGGTTAAGTACTATTTAACTTGATAAATTGGATTAAAAAAATAGTTTCCACTGTTAATTATAACAAGCCTATAGCATTTGTCTTTTTAATATAAAATTTAGTCTGCATTACAATTTGTAGTATAAAGGAATGGAGGAGGTAGGTATATATATGAAGACTAAATCGTTTTTCTACATTATACGAAGTCCATTATGCCCAAATGTACCATTCATTGATTCATAATCTATAGTAAATTTGGAAGAAATACTGTGAACAAAATCGCTCTCTACATGGGATTTGGAGTAAAATGTTATGAGTGGGAAGGGTGATCTTAAAAGAAAGGTCTTATAAAACATTGTCTTCTCCAATCCCAACCATTACTTTCTTGTGTTATACTCGTTGCAAACTTGCAATGATGTCAAGTTAACCAACAAAAATGGCTACTTGAGGAGGGCTCTTTGAGATAAAGTTTCATATTTTTTAACTTCAACAGTTAGTTTTCAAGCAGAAATTGAGATGCGAGGGCATGGTAATGGGATGAGGTGGTCCATACCTAAATTGATGGCTTTGATTCGTGGGATCCAACAGCCTTGGACTTCTAACCCCAGTCTACTCAAATTCTTTGAAAAGTAACAAAAACTAGATTTTAAATATTGGTTTCATAAAATTCGAGGTAAATATGTGAGAGAGTTTTATCTCGATTTACGTGAAAGTGATTTTGGGAAGTGTTTTCCGCACAAGCTCAAAAAGAGATGACCATGCGTGTGGTTTTGCTTCCAGAGTTCTCCCTGCAAGGAACTGATGGTGCCTTTCACGTAGGGTCAATGTCGGCAAAGCTGAGGAGGCCTCAGGAAATAATACGGAAATAAATATCCACACAATATTTGATTTCAAGTGATTGTCTCGAATCACGGTTAAACACCCTAAAAGCACTTATTCACACAATTTAGTACAAAAATTATCCCATCTACTTTTCATGTACAGTGTAAAAGCACTTACAATAAAACTAATCTAAGCCTTGAAATTTTTTTACATGAGTTTAAAATGTATGGAACTCTTCAATATAAATGTCAAAATTTGTTTGCATATACCAATAATATACAAAGCATCGTAATGTAACTTGTGAGGCAGTACAACATGTAGCTTTGATTTTATATGTTGGGGAAAAAAGCTTTGATTTGATTTTATATGGCTGGTGGAAAAACAAAAATAATGATTAATGAGCACATGTGACGTGAGTGGGTGTTCATATTGTCTTGTCGGTGCAGGGACAAATAGTTCTAAAATATAAAGATTGAGGGTATTTTTCAAAAGGACCAAAGCAGGTTTACCTGGTGGCATTGTGATTGCAGAGTTAATACCATATTTCTAAACAAAAACTACTCAAATCAAATAACAGTTAGAATTAATATATAAAATATGTAATTTTTTTAACCATACCATTGTTTATGAAAATGATTAGAAAAATGAATGGGAAAAATGAAGAAAAGGAACAAGTGGGGAAAAGATAAATACATCTAATTAATTACAGATAAAAATGGATAAAAGTGCATTAATTTTTTTTTACTAAAGCACAGTATCTTCTAATGTAGACAACTAATCTTGTTTGAGTAAATGTTAGCCATTAAATATGAATTGTTGAGTGTGTGTGTGTAAAGGACTAAGCTAGAAGAGATCATTATATTTGTAAAAATACTATTTGGCCAAAACGGGAAAGCCGCTAATTACGTTGATTTTACCTCTGTTTTTTTTAAAAAAAAAAAAAAATCACGTTTGCAAAGTCTCGGTGAGCTCTCTAATATGATGCACTGTGTTTTATTATAAGTCATGTACAGTTCAATTGATACAAGATTTTTCAAAAAAAAATAATTATTTTTTCTGACAAACACTTCGATTATATTTCTATTTATATCAATACAATACAATATAACGTGGCACATAAAATTTGATAGAGAGCAGGATACTTACAAGGGATAAACAATAAGAACCATGCATGTCAAACTGTTCCCGAGATGAAAGAAGATCACACTAAACGGAGTAAAACCTAATTGTTTAAGATGCATGATTAGATTAGAGGGAGTCCTAACCATGCTGTGCCAAATGACATGTTCTGGACATACTAGCAGGTAAATAATTAATCGGATCCCAAATTTGAATTTGAACTAATAATATATGCATGATCCATCATCACTCTGTTCATGATTCTGCATTCTCCAAGTCCGAGGTGGAAAGTGGAAACATGTCACATGCGCTTTCCCTAACCAGATATCAGTCCATCAATATAATCCACCTTCCATCTCTAACCATCTTTAATGTCTTGTAATGTAACGTAAGTACATACTCCTCTAATATTATATATATATAGAGGGTAGGAAGAACATTTCATTTAGTCATATTTATAAGTACCTCATCAATTTACCTTTTATTTATTTTATACTGATCTTACTCTTACTTGTTATAATGTAAGTACATACTCCTCTAATATTATATATATAAATAGTAGAATGAACATTTTATTAAATCATATTTATAAGTTATCTCATCAATTTTTACGTGAATGCATAATTTTACCTTTTATCTATTATGTATTGATCTTGCTCATGTTTATTATTATACATATTAAATATAGATAAAATTGAAAAGTTAGTAAATTTTAAGATAATATTTAATATTTTCATTAATCTATATAAAATAAGGGGAATTACTATAAAATCCCATACAAAAGAATTAATATCAGACAGGTCCCAAGAAGTTATCAATGCGAGTAACTTGAGTTGTCAATGATAACTGCTTGAATTGTCAATGGAACCTTTGTGATATTAATCCTCTTGCATGAGACTTTATAATAATTATCTCTATAAAATATTATAGAAGTAATTTATGAATAGAAGTACAGCATTCATGAATGATATCGGTACATCTTCGTATATCTACCACGCACCTTCAAATATTTATTGCCAACGGTATTTGTTCATAAGCTATAATAGATTAATAATTTAAAATATAGACATAGATATAATGATTTTAGCTTTTAAATTGTTCAAATAATGGTAGCTACTAGAGACTGGTGTGAGTCCAGTTAATGTTCAAAGTTCGATAAATTAATTTATGATGATAAATAACAGGATGAGTTAAAAATGTTCATACTGCATATGACTATCATCTTATTTACGTCCATTTTTTAAAGAAAATTATTTCTTGTTTTACACAATTTTTTATTTTAAAATACAATTTCTTAGTTGAAAGCCTGGGGCCGGGAGGACGACCGAGGTCAGAGGGAGAGCAGGTGGGCCCTTCTCCACGAGGGCAGGACATGACGCGGGGGGCCCTCCACAGCACTTTATAGTTTGGACTTGTTAATTAAATTATTAAAATTATTTTTATATAGATTGAGAAAAAAAATTTTCATATACTTATCTTGAACTACATATAAATATTTTTTAAAAGTTAATCTAAACAAACTACTATTTCTCTTTATCTTTAGATCTAATACATCTTTTTATTTTTATCTTAATTGAATGCATATTCCTCTCATTTGTTTCCTCACATATTCTTTCTTATCTTTTTCTTTAATCATTGTCACATTTGAAAAAAAAAGTTATATCTTTTATATATTCATTTTTTTAACTAATTTTAAACGTTAGTTCATTCTGCTTGATTTGTGTAATTGTTACTTATAAAAAGATTAGAAGATGGGTGGACCCTGTATTGCAAATTACTAATTTAAGTGGGCAAAATAATATAAGTTAGAAATTTAATTGTTCAAATATATACTGAATAATAAAAATAAATATTGTATTGTTCTCACTTCAAATATTTTAAAAAAATTAAAAGAAATTTAGAAGGGTTGCACTCATAAATCATTTGTACAGCGAGTAAAAATTAGCCCAATTGATAAGAAATTAATTTTTAATTTTGTAGGTTGTGAATTCAGATCAATGTGAGGTGCTGTTGGTACAATCAATCAATCAATATACTAATCATGCATGGTAGCAGCATTATGAGCAGTGTGAAGCGTCCGCGCTTTGTTCAATGTCTGGTCCCTGGATTTTAGTTGGAGTTGGCCTTTGGCTCTTGCGGTCATCTCTTTTCTAGGTATTCTATTTTTATGTTGGTTTCTTTTATTGCCTACAACAGCGCAATTTTAAAACCACCGACTCCACAGGACAACCTCACAACCAAGCTAGGTATCGTATCTATTTAGGCCCTGTTTGCTTCGATGTCGAAAAAGTATCTTCATATAAAATTTTAATCACATATTTATTTCACATCACGTTTTGAAAAGTCACTTTCATTTGTAATTAATCCAAATGGTCACTTAATTTTCTTTGAAAAAAAAAAGAAATAATTTAACATTAATGTGATGGAGGAGGAGTCGCAGACAGTGGCAATTTGGTGTTTTTCGCGTACAGTGATAGTCCAGAGCGAAGAATTGCATTTGAAAATGGCAGTTCCTTCAAATCCAAAAGAAAGAGACATTTGCAACAATATCAGTCGCCTCATGTGAGCCATGAAGAACACAATCTCCTCCATCCCTTTCCTCCACCCTCACATTCTTCTCCTTCTCCTTCTTCTTCTTCTTCCCTTCTTTCTACCCGCATTCTCTCTCTCTGCTTCACACCTTCACACCACCGCCAATGCAGCTCCCGCTCACGCCCACCGTCAACTTCTCTACTACAGAGACCACTTCGGCGACAGAGGAGAGCTCGTCACCGTCGACCCTTCTTTCGTTTTCGAGAATGATCGCATCAGGAACGCTTACATTGCTTTGCGGGCTTGGAAGGAAGCCATTCACTCTGATCCCCGAAATTTCACTGCTAATTGGGTTGGTCCCAATGTCTGCAACTACACTGCCGTCTACTGTGCTCCCGCGCCGGACAATCCCAGGATCCGTACAGTTGCCGGCATTGATCTCAACCATGGCGACATTGCGGGTTACTTGCCTCGAGAGCTTGGCCTTCTTGCCGATCTTGCTCTGTTCCACGTTAACTCTAACAGGTTCTGTGGTACTATTCCCCATGAGTTTCGCAGACTGAGACTGCTCTTTGAACTGGATATCAGTAACAATAGGTTCGCCGGCAAGTTCCCGGAGGTGGTTTTGGGTCTTCCCTCCCTCAAGTTCTTGGATCTGAGGTATAACGAATTTGAAGGGACTGTGCCCAAAGAACTCTTCGACAAGGATCTGGATGCGATCTTCATTAATAACAACCGGTTTGCGTTCGATCTTCCGGACAATTTCGGGAACTCTCCGGTGTCGGTCATCGTCCTCGCCAACAACAGGTTCCATGGCTGCATCCCGGCGAGCTTGGGCAATATGTCAAATCTCAACGAGATCATTCTGATGAACAATGCCTTCCGTTCGTGCTTGCCGTCCGAGATTGGGAGGCTGAAGAACTTAACAGTCTTCGATGTGAGCATTAACCAGCTGCTGGGTCCCCTGCCAGACACCATTGGAGGTATGGTCAGTCTCGAGCAGCTGAATGTAGCTCATAATTTGCTCTCTGGGAAGATTCCTGCGAGCATTTGCATGCTTCCCAATCTACAGAACTTTACGTACTCTTATAACTTCTTCACTGGCGAGCCACCGGCGTGCTTGGCATTGCCAGCTTTTGATGACCGAAGGAATTGCTTGCCGGCGAGGCCACTGCAGAGGTCAGCAGCTGAGTGTATGGCGTTCTTGTCTCGACCAGTTGACTGTAACTCGTTTAACTGTAAACTATCTGGCCCTTCGCCATCGCCCGGGGTGGTTCCTTCACCACCCTCACAAAGTTCTCCGCCATCCCCTGCGACGGTCCCTTCACCTCCCTCACATAGTTCGCCTTCGCCGACTCCCGGGGTGACTCCCTCCCCGCCTTCACAAAGTTCACCTTCGCCATCGCCTGGAGTGGTTCCTTCACCACCCTCACAGAGTTCACCTCCATCGCCGGGAGCGGTTCCTTCACCACCCTCACAGAGTTCACCGCCATCGCCAGGAGTGTTTCCTTCACCTCCACAAATTTCACCTTCACCACCAGGTGTTTCACCTTCTCCCCCAGGTTATATTCCACAACATTCTCCCCCACCACCATCATCACCAGTTTACTCTCCACCATCACCTTCAAGCCCAACGCCACCATTTTCTTCTTCACCTCCATCTTCACCTGTTTACTCTCCGCCATCTCCTTCGAGCCCGGCTCCACCATCGTCTTCTTCACCTCCATCTTCACCAGTTTACTCTCCACCATCTCCTTCAAGCCTGACTCCACCATTTTCTTCTTCACCTCCATCTTCACCAATTTACTCTCCGCCATCTCCCTCAAGCCCAACTCCGGTTTATTCATTACCTCCACCACCACCACCTAGCTATACTCCATCAACTCCATCACCCCCGCCTCCAGGTTATTCACTGCCTCCACCATCCCCACCTTCATCATCGCCACCTAGCCATTCACCACCACAGCCACCAAATCCGACGCCTCCCTATTATGTCCAGTCTCCGCCGCCGCCGCCGCCGCCTCCAAATTCACCATCACCAACGATTCCCACATTATCCCCACCCCCAACTACGCCACATTATCATAACACGCCGCCACTGCCGCAATATTCTCCTCCGCCTTCTCACTCACCTTCAACACCTATCTATCCCTATTTATCACCTCCACCACCACCTCCTGTCCATTTTCCTATCCCAGGCCACTCCCCACCGCCTTGTGTAGAACCACCTCCACTTCCATCCCCACCACCGTGTGACGAGCACTCATCGTCACCTCCGCCAACACCTTACCTTCCGCCAGCATCTCCATTTCCCCGACCACCACCTTACCCTGGTCATTACAGCTCACCACCACCTTCTCCTGTATACAAAGGGCCCATGCCACCTGTCGTTGGAGTCCCATACTCTTCCCCTCCCCCACCACCCTTCTATTGATTCGTTTGAAAACTTTGCTCCTTTTGCATCACCTCTACGAACAACAAAATTCAGTTATATTGGAGGGCATTTCTTTTCTACTCTCATCTTGTACCTCGTCAACTATGCTCCCACTTTACGTGACTCTCCCACGTGGAAGGAAAAAGAAAGAGAACACAAGGGTTTATGCAGGGCAGAATCTATTACCAGAATTGTTCTTATTTGAATTTTATCATTTCATCAGTAGCTGTCAAGAAACAGAGATGTCACAGTAAAGTGAGGTCAGGGGAGAAAGTATCTCCGTATTGTTTTTAATCGTAATGAATGTTAGAGTTGAGAAATAAAAAATGGAAGAGAATTTATGTATAGGCGTGAATTGGAGGCCATGAATTCAGTCAGGAGCACTTTCTGAAGAAGTTGATTGCTTGTATGAATCGTTACCCTACTTTGGTTTCTTTTCCTTTCCAATTCTATAATCAATCAAGATTTCACTTGTACTGACTTTTGCAACCAAGATAGACCCATTTTCTTATCATTGTCTCAATCAAATTGTATGCTTCAACCTCATGATTAGCTGTTACGCTGCTCTTCTACATTCTTACTTATTGTGGTTGGGATTCTTTACTTCATTTGTGTTCATGAGCATTTGGCCGTTGCGTTATTCATTCATACAATCTCCTTGGGCTGCTTCTAGTTCTTTCCGTGGTACGTGTCATTATTGTACTGAACATTGAAGTTGGATCCAAACTTGCAATTGTCATGGTGGTGTCCTATATTTGCTGTTTAAAATGGTCCCCAATCTTTGTTCGAGACGATTGAAATGGGATTAAAGTCCCGATTCAGATCATGGTGGGACCAGAATAGCATCCCCAGAACCATAGAGCAGTGCAAGGAGGGCTCGATTTTCTCCCATTAATTAGTGTCGTTTGACACTACCCTCCATACGGGGGAAGTTTAACCTTTGCTTTGAAACTTGAAATGAAATCTGTTTTCTAGCCCTACATATCCAATTTTAACTGTGGCCATTGACTGCACCAAGATTCTAGGCCTGCGACGAAACTTGGTTGGTCCCTGTATCACTTCAGCAGCTTTGCTTTTAGGTCACTGAAATCAGTTTGGATCGAAACTTGAAGCTGAATTTGGCGATATCAATGAAATGATTAGGACTTTGCCATTTACTCTCAGGCGTGATGCGTAATTTGCTTTGATTAGTTATTCTCCAAGATTTTGAATAAGAATGCAGTTTCAAAAGGGGCACAGTAACAAGCATTTGGTTCCATAGCGTCCTCAAAATGCATATGAAATCGACCCGATTAATTTTTTGTTCATACGTATTCTGTTTACTGAACTACAATATATTAGAATCAAGTTTCGTTTAAATAAATAGACGGATTACATCAGGCAATATTCTGTCTCCCAATCACAATCAGTTTTTCTGAAATTGACAACTCATGTCGGACGCACTTTTCATGAAGGCCCTTTCTGGAATGTAATAATTAATAATTCTATGCTGCATGGTTTAGGAATCGACACAAAGGTTGAATTATTAATAATTCTATTCATGAAACCTCTTCGTCAAGGAATTAGTGGCTAATCTGGACCCATATTTATGTCCCTTTCTGTATAGATGAAGCTAAATTATTCATTGATATCACTTATTTATCATACTCTTGCAATCCTTGTTAGCTTTCTTAATTATTCTCTCGCTCTTAATACAAGTAACATGAGTAATTATAAGTTACTTAATGAGTTATTAATTATGTTCTTTCGACATCACTCCTATTTAAAGTCATTACTCAATCACTATGAGGGAGAAAGTAATAATAAAAAAAAAACCATTGAAACATGGGTAAAATCAAAAGATTCCTATTCAATTTCAGATAAATCTAAGGATTTAACCATCACTTTTTAATTTTGATGAGGTGGTTAAAGGTGCTTTATAACAGGGATAAAAGAAAGTAGTCCTATATTACAGACAACAAAGTGACGTTGAATGTAACAAACTTGTTTTGCATATGCAAGGAAATTTGCATTTAGTAAATGCCCTTCACCTATTAACACATACTTTACATTTCTTTCTGCCTTATAAATTCAATGAGTCCAGAGTAAATCTGTTTGCACACACTCATGCAAGCTCTCTCTAATTGGAGAATTTTAATAAACAACATTTTTTTAAGCACATCCATCATTTTGGTTATCCTATTTAAAATATCATTGGACGTTAAATGTGGGTACTCCCATTGGAGATTCAAATATTAGCTTATCATACTACGAGGGATTAACATTTTCCACAAGATTCAATCCTGTTAGTTAAGCTTTTTTTTTTTTTTTGGTACAAACTAAACGTCCTTTTTGCATAGGGCATTATGGGTCATTTTCCCAATTAATGGATTTGGAATCTCAACTGATTGGCTAGCCTTTATTTTTGAGGGGGGAAGGGAGAAAAATAATTGACAAAACATATCACGATCTTAACTTCATTATTTAAAAGTGAAGATTGCAAGGGAAAAATAGAAAATGAATTAGTATCGCACAGCCAAAAGGGATGGGTGTTTTTTCAATGAAATGGACCCTCATGATTTAGTATGCATGTGGCCTGTCAGGGCTTTTCCCATGCAGCCTCAAATGAAAAATATTGATGTCTTCACCCCAAAAAAACAAAAATTTATTTTCATGTAAGAAGTTGGCTGGTTTGTTCTGGGAATGGAATGTGATAAGGCGAGGGTGTTATGTCATTTCCTAAAGTTAAATATATGATTATTTTTATAAACAAGAACAAGATGCCTCTATAAACTTTGACAAGGGGGGCCGAATTTGCAAATTAAAGTTAGTTCCAACATTCCTCTTCACACTAGGATTTGAGTCCTCAACAACACTTAGGTTTAGTTATTACCATTTCATTAGTTAGCTATTTATATATGACATGGCTTGTGAGCTTAGGTTAGTAATTTAGAATATTCCCTTCTCCTCCACAAGAGGGAAAGTACAGACGAATGCCATGTGCATAGGTTTTGAAAAATAATTAATACAATAATGTGATTCTCTAAAACTTAGTAAGAAAGAGTTCCTTTTTTTGTGTGTCGTAGAATTTGATTTGATTAATCACTTGAAGAGTGTGCATGTGATTGTTGTTTAAGAGGACGGACCTTGGACAATGCCAAGTTGCCAACTAATTCATGTGGATTAGTGGAATTAATCACAGGCATTGTTGAATGAAGCAAGCATAGAATGCCGTTGTAAAGCTGAGGAATATTTCTTTATGAGATTTTTTTTATCCAAATTAGTTTAAACATTTTGAATTTTAAAGTTATTGATCTTGTTTTTTGAAATTTAAAAATTTTCTTGCTAGTTATTAAATTGTTTTTGCTCTGTATTTTGTTCTTTTTAAAAAAGAATTAAACAGTCTTAATAGCGTTTGAACATATTTGATTATATCACTGTTGGAAAAAAGTTGTCAATTCATCCCAAGAACGAGCGAAAGGCATTTGTCTTTAAAATGAGCAAGTGGTTCAATTTCTTAAAAGAAGAGGGAATTTTTTTTTAAAAAAAATAAAAGTATTATTTTATTAGAAATAATGATAATAAATATGAATATCTCTTTCAACAGAAATTCAAACTTTAATGTGGGGTCTATGGTATTTGTTGGATTTTGGATGGGTCCATCCTTCATGGATTAAACTAATTAAGTTAGAGTTTCTCACCAAAGAATGCCTATGATAAAGTAAAAATCTAATTTTTTTTTTCATACGATGTCACATTAACAAGGAACATTTTGATAATATTTCAATTTCTCATAATTACGAGTGGCTGCACCTTCCAAAAATATCGTGGACCTAACTCTATAAATATTTTCTTGCTAGTTATTAAATCGTTTTTGCTCTATATTTTGTTCTTTTAAAAAAAGAATTAATAGTTTATTTGGATTAACTTTTGAAAAGTGATCATACGCAATCCGAAATAAGTATATGAGAAGAGTTTTGTCTCGACTTATGTGAAAGTGATTCTAGAATGTTGACAAACAAACCCTGAACA
>QFDD01000362.1:0-59101 GCA_006871305.1 Vachellia collinsii | reverse complement strand
TCAAATCTGTTGGTTGCATCCAAAATTTCAAAATACGAAATCCTTCTTGGCATTCCTAAAGTTGATAAATCTTGTTTCATGGTATGCCCGCTAGAATTCATTCGTTTTCTTTGGAAAAGGATAGTGCCTGAAACAACCAAAACTGCTAACAAAACAATGGGCAGTATGCATTTCAACAAAATCAATTTTGCCATTGATGACCTTTTTCTTCTCTCTTTTCTGCATGGAGGTACTTGCATTTTTGGCTCACCACAAAGTTCTTTATTCATCAGGAAAGATTCAGCCGTCAAATCTTTGAAGACCCCACCACTTGGAATCTCACCTTGTAGTTGGTTATAAGAGAGATTGACATGCCTGAGGGATCTAAGTGACTGTAGCGATTTAGGAATCTCCCCGGACAAATTATTTTGGGAAAGGTCTAGCTTTACTAAGCTTAGCAAGTTCCCAAGTGATTCAGGAATTGTCCCTAGCAATAAGTTATGCGCTAAGGAAAAATTTTGCAAATTTTGCAAGCTACCTATGGTTGTTGGAATCATACCTGAAATATGATTTCTTGACAAATCTAATAGAATAAGAGCTTTCATGTTCCCAATCTTCAATGAAAGATTTCCAACTAGCATGTTTGAAGATAGGTTTACTTGCAATATACCTGTCAAATTCCAAAAGGAAGAAGGTATCTCGGAAATCAACTTATTGGAACCCAAGTCAAGGTTTTGCAAGGACATAAGATTTCCTACGCACGGTGGAATTGCTCCAGAAAATTTGTTTCTAGATAGATATAAATATGCAAGTCTTCTAATATCACAAATCTCGTCAAGAATCAAACCATCTAGCTCATTGCCCAAGAGACTCAGATATTGAAGATCCTGTAAGTTGCTAATTGTTGTTGGAATCGATCCATTTAAAAAATTTTCAGATAAAGACAGCTGAACCAAGTTAGACAGATTACCAATTTCCGATGGTATGTTACCATTAATCCAGCAAGAGTCTATCATCAGCGTCTGTAGAGAATCTGACAAGTTTCCAAGGGACTTGGGAAGTTTCATGTGCAAGGGATTTATTGAGAGGATAAGACTTTTCAAATGTTTAGAATTTGACATGGAGCTAAAAAAGTCAGTTTCAGAATTGGAAGCATCTATTATGGTGAAATTGTTATCATGTACCCAAAGGGTTTCTAAATATCTTAAATTCCCAAGTGTGCTTGGTAAAACCCCTTCAAAATTATTCTCCTCCAATTCTAGAATGGTTAACTTAGAAGTATTGGATATAGTATTTGGGATTCTTCCAGAAAGTTTGTTTCCCCATAAATACAACATTTGTAGATTAGAAAGGCCGTATCCAATGTTTGAAGGAAGACTTCCAGATAGAGAATTGTCTGAGAGGGACAAGACTTTCAAAGTTGAGATGTTGAAAATTTCGGATGGAATTGATTCGCTCAACATGTTTTCAGACAACAACAACGTCTCCAGTTGTTGAAGATTGCCAGTTTCCGTAGGTATTGAGCCTGGAATATAAAAATATATTGAAGTACCAACAATGAAATTCATAATTGAAGTTAATACGAAAATGTAAAAATATTTATAAAGTCTAAATATTTAATTTAGATGTACATGTGATACTCAATATTGAGTGTTTAGTCACTTAATTTTGATACACCTATACTTTACGTCCAGATAATGTAATTTCTTTTGAATTAAATTCAAAGCAATCTTGGCTTCTCTGATATATGAAGACGATGAGTCATTCAAGGCTTGGATAAAACTACTTTTGTCGTTGGTATACTACAAAAAAAACAAACTTTCAGTGGTAACAAAAAAGTCGCCGCTGAACGTAAGAATTATTTTAATTTTAAATTATTTAGAAATTAATTATTTAATTTTTTTAAAAAAATTTAATACCTTCAGCAGCGACATTTCTTGTCGCCCCTGAAGGTAATGATTTTTTTTAAATTTTAAATTATTTAAAAATTAATTACTTAATCTTTTTAAAATTTAATATCTTCCGTGACGACATTTTTTGTCGCCGCTGAAGGTTAAGATTTTTTTTTAATTTTAAATTATTTAAAAATTAATCATTTAATTTTTTTTTAAAAAAAATTAAAAACCTTCAGCGACGACATAAAAATGTCATCACTGAAGGTTAAGATTTTTTTTTTAAATTTTAAATTATTTAAAAATTAATTATTCAGTGGCGACAAAAAATGTCTCCGCTGAAAGTTATGATTTTTTTAATTTTAAATTATTTAAAAATTAATTATTTAATTTTTTTTAAAATTTAATACTTTCTGCGGTGACATTTTCCATCACTGCTAAAGGTTAAGATTTTTTTTATTTTAAATTATTTATAAATTAATTATTTATATTTTTAAAAAAATTAATACCTTCAGCGCTGACATTTTTTGTCATCACTGAAGGTTAGGAATTTTTTTAATTTTAAATTATTTAAAAATTATTTATCTAAATTTTTAAAAAAATTTAGTACCTTCAGCAATGATATTTTTTGTCGCTGCTGAATGTTAGATATTTTTTTAATTTTAAATTACTTAAAAATTGTTTATTCAATTTTTTTTTAAAGTTTAATACCTTCAGCAGCGATAGTCACCTCTGAAGATACCAATTTTTTAATTTTTAATTATTTAAAAATTATTTATTTCAAATTTTATTTGTAAAATTTTTTATTAAAGATAATTTTTTATTTAAAAATAATATTTTTAAGTAATAAAAACTATTAAATTAATATTTCTATAATTTTATAAAAATATTATTTCATTATAATAATATATTAGTTAATCATCCAATTTATTTTTAGTTTATAATAACATTAGATATTGTATATATAGATATATATACAAATAATATATATACATAAATGTGTGTGTGTATAAATGTTTATAATTTATTATATAGTAAAATATTATATATATATATATATATTTAAATATACGTTTAAAGTACGTAAAGTCGTTGCAGCTCAACTAACAAAGGCTCACGCACACGACCAAGGGGTTGGAGGTTCGATTCTTGGAGGAGACAAAATTTCAGATTTATCATGTGGCGACACGTGGCATTGTGACGTGGAGACATGTGGCGTAGGTGAGGTGACATATATGTGGCAATACATGGTGTGCAGGGAATGGTGGTGATGTAGTAGTCGTCGGTGACGTGATACCGACCAATGATGATGTGGCAGTCGCTAGAGTAAATTATTATTTTTTAATAATTTTGAAAATCTTTTCAGCGGGTACAATAAAAGTCGCCACTGAAGATACCTTCAGCGGCGACTCCTGTGTTGCCGCTGAACGGTACTTTCAGCGGCTGAAAGTCTTTTGTTGATAATAAAATTCGTTCAGTCGCAAATTTTACCGTCGCAAAATGGTTACCGACAGAATTCTCATTCCATCGCAAATTACCGACGAAATATTTCATCGGAAAATTTGCCACGGAATTTCTGACTGAATATTCTGTCGAAAATTTGCCACTGATATTTTCGTGGCAAACTTTGCCACGGAATTTCTGGTGGAATATTTTGTTGGAAATTTTGCCACCGAATTTTCCATGGCAAATTTCTTTTTTTTAATAAATAATAAAGCCATGTGTCAACTCCGCTAACCGCCACCTCATTGGGCCCCCTGCCACGTGGCACCTCTGCTAGCTGCCACCTCAAGCCCGGGCCCCGTCATGTGTCATCTTCGTCAGCCACCACGTGTCGCCACCTGATAAATTCTCAATTTTGCCTCCTCCAGGATTCGAACCCTGACCATCTAGGTACGCGCGTGATCCCTTGCCAGTTGAGCTGCGACAATCTTGTGTCTTCTAAACGTATATATATTATACTGCATAATAAATTATTTATATATAATATTGTCATGGAATATTACATAATATTAATAATAAATTATTCATAAATTAAATATATATAATATTATATTGCGACAATCTTGTGCCAGTTGAGCTGTCAGAAATTACCACGGAATATTTTTTCGTGGCTAATTTTGCCACAGAAAATTTCCTTCATAAACTGCCACGGAAAATTTTTACGTGGCTAATTCCGTGGCAAATTTTGCTATGGAAATTTTGTCGAAAATTTTTGCGTGGCTAATTCCATGGCTAATTCCATCATAAATAAAATGTTTTTTTGCAGTGAGTCATAAGTCCAAATCCCACTTCTGATGTGAGGACTTTGTTGATAGGTAGTCTGTAAATATTTATGTAAGTAGTCTCTAAATCTTGAGGTATATGCCCTGACCTATTAAATCTCAGGATCCAATTCACCTAAACTTTCTTTGTTTTTTCTTTTTAAAAAAAAAGATGTTGTAGTTTAAAGTTGTGAGCTTCCTCTCTTGGTTCAAGGAAGGGGTTTAAAGTTGTGATTGTAGATGCAATGCAACATCGGCGTTAAAGAAGTTGGCCTCAATTGGTAAGCAAGATTTTGTCCTACCACCTTCCACAGACGGTTTCTTATTGGTTACTTAAGCATTGGAATTTGGCTTGTTGTTCAAACGTAGAGAGTTCTTATTTCGACTCATTTGGTTTTGATGTTTGTGTTTTGTTGGTCTTGACAGCTGCAGGTCACTATTCTTGTTTTTGAATGATAACAATACAAAGTTTTTCAACCAAAAAAAAAAAAACAAGAATCAAATAATGTATTTTAAGGTACTTTTAAGATATACATTTAGTCATTTAAATTTAATTATATTAAGTTTCAGTTTTACTTAATCATTTATTGTTAACACCGTTTGTTCTGCTAATGGAAAATACTGACTCAATAAATTCAAATGATGATTCAATAATTACATGATGTTAAAATATATTTAAAAATTGATTATTTAATATACTTTTTTTTTATTTTAAAATTTAACCATATTTTATCAGCATCTAATTATATAATCACCTTTTAAATTTAATGTAAATTAACATGTGTTAACAATAAATGACTAACACTGTACTTTTTAAACCTACATAACCAAATTTAAATTTGATATAAACTTAAAGTATCAAATTTACACATTTGCAAATACAATAGGTGGAATATACCATTTTTATAGATCCCTTACTAGTTTCAGAAAAAAAATTCTTTGAAATTTTAGGCAGAAAACCTCAGAAGGAGAGATTGGTTTTGAATAGCAAACAGTTCTGATGCAAAATGAGGAGGAAAGGAGAAAGGAGAAAGGAGAGACAGAGGAGGGGAAGGGAGGTAAAGATATTTGAGAGGAGGGAGAGAAAGCAACAAAGAGGGGGAAATATAATCATATAAACATAGGGAGAAGAGAAAGCTCCAAGATGAGATATTAGAATATTCAATATTGTTCAATTCAACCAGAAATACTTACGTAATCTTGGAGTGCTACGTTATCCATACTTTTTCTTAAGGCTGAGCAAAGATTAGACCAAATTGGATTGGGGCCCAACCCAAGGTTTGGTTTGGTATAAAGGCCTCAGGCTAAAAAGGGCAGCCCGAGGTTTGGTCCACTCTAGCCTCAACCCCGAGGTTGAGCCAGACCGGGCATTATCCAGCTGACTACCTGGAGTTCGGGTACCAAACCTCTTTTTCTTTTTCTTTTTTTCTAAACCCCCTTTCTTTCTTTTTTTAGCAAGATAAACCCCCTTACCCTAACCTCATTTCATTTGCGCCAATTTTCCCCTCCTTCTCATTCTCTACTTCATGCTGTGAACTCCTTTTTTGCTCCTTCTCTCCTCCTCCATTTTCACCCCTTCTTCTCTCTGTCAACTCCCATCCCAATAAGCAACAAGTATTAAGTTAGCTCCTTTTCCTTCAAGTACTTCTTTTTATTTTTTCCTATTTTCTTTCTTAGGAAATATTCTATGAAATTTCTGTATGTTTTTGTGTTTATTGCTTGATTTCAACAATTACCTATTCAAGCTTCTGCTAATCGAGGACTCTTGGGTTGGAAAATCATGCTTGCTTCTCATATTTGCTTGTTATCTTTTCCGATCAGAATTCTCTTTTGGAAAGGAAGTAGAACGTGAAGGCAATTGGTGAGTGCGAGCAACAACGGCTGGTGATCTCGAGCGACTGTTGTGATGACTGCGAGCAATTGCTGCTAATGAGTGCTAGCGATGGTGGCAGGAGTTGCTTAAGGCAAGAGAGTTGTGTGACTCTGCAATTGTGAACTTGAGGTCAAGGGGGGACTTTGGACTAGACTCTAGCATGTGGACTGGTTAGACTAGAGGCTATTATTTAAAAAAAAAATTCGGGCCATACTAGACTGGACCACTTGGTTTGTGGCCTCAGTCCATGGTCCAATCCAACCCAAAGACACCTGGTCTAGTCTGGTTGGTCTAGGTGTGCTTTGAGCCAAATTTTCCTTGACCAGATCAGGTCGGGTTTGCTTAGGTCAAACCGGACCACTGGGTTTTTGATCAGCCCTACTTTTTCTTATGAATATATTTAAATTATCCATTGTTGTAAATCTCGCATCTTATAAATATCTCTCAATTATGTTTCTCTTCATAGCCTATTATAATATATATTTGTGGGACATACAAAAAGGATAATTGGAATATTTAAATTAGAGACATCACATATAACGT
Organism: Vachellia collinsii; assembly: GCA_006871305.1. Classification (NCBI taxonomy): domain Eukaryota; kingdom Viridiplantae; phylum Streptophyta; class Magnoliopsida; order Fabales; family Fabaceae; genus Vachellia; species Vachellia collinsii. The sequence goes on along the minus strand of QFDD01000362.1, from coordinate 52,550 downwards.
GACACTCTGGTATATATTTCTCTACACAAAGCATGCAAAACAAATAAGTTAATGTGATATTTATGTGCATTATCCTAACTTGAAGAATTAAAGGCAAAACATTATAGAATTGTGAATTTAAATGCAAGTAACAATTAATGATACAAGATAACAATCAAGGCAAAATTAAAACCAAATATCCTCTTAATAATAGCTAAATATTTGAAATATTTAAAATTCTAATTAATCATTATTTCATATGGCAGCACGTTGACTCTAATGTGTTATTCTGTATTGTTTACTAATTAAGCAAGCTCATTTGGGCTTGAATACTCATAAAGGCAAGCCTTGGAAATCTGATTCATTAACTTCCTGCATTGTGGCAAGTCTGGACAATCAAAACCAAGGTGCTACGAGATTATCGGCTATCATGAATCTCAAATTGAAGGCCAAGTCTTGCTCATAACGACTTTGGCTTGTAAAATCAGTTCCCTTGGTAACTAAGATATATGTCTCACCCCTTTATTTAAACTTTGATTCATTGAGTAGATCACCCTTTTTATAACATATATAATATGGGTCACCTGGTGTCTGACATTTTTTCTGAATCTCCTATGACCAAGTATCCAAACGGGATTGAGGTTTTCCTAGCATGATGCACATCTTTAGGGGTCTTTTATGAACAAGATGGGATTCGAACTCAGCTTATCCATCTTGTAATCTAAATGATCCACAGTTAGACTAAGCACCACAGACCGCAAAGGTTAGCCATTGTAGGGATTATGGGAGTGGAAGGCAGATGTGCTCATTCCCTAAACTCTTGAATTGACTAGTTACCTGTTTTAGTTACCTCGAATTGAACATTCTATCATAGTTGCTCCATGTGCTTTGAGAGATATTTTGCGCAAGAGGGTAGAATTATTCTTGATAAGTTTCTTGAAGTTTTATTTACCTCGAATTGAACATTCTATCGTAGTTGCTCCATGTGCTTTGAGAGATATTTTGGGCAAGAGGGTAGAATTATTCTTGATAAGTTTCTTGATTAGTTCTGTGTACTTGAAGTATACGAAGTTGTTTGAAAACAGAGTATCTTCCTTGTTGAAAACAAGTTTAACATGAGCCATTCATTTTTTTCCCCGACTTTTATAAAAATAATTCAATCTGTTAATTTGTTATCAGTTTACCTTCTAAGCTATTAAAATTGCGGTATAAATATTGATGAAACAGAGTCAGATTTCTAGCTCATGCCTCGTACGCAGTATGTAGTCGATGTCTTAAAAGAAATATAAAACGTTAAAGTGGTCTTAATACCAAACCCCAAATATATATATATAACCCTTTTGGTTCTAAATATGAGTCCCGTTTGTAGTGTTACACCACAAATAGAAGCTTATATTTAGGATTGAAAGAAGTATGGCAGCAGAAGAAGAAAAAACATTACTGATATAATGGTGATGCATGGTAGGGATGGAAATATACCTTCTAAATCGTTGTTTTCAAGATTTAAATCTTGAAGCATAGTCAAGTTCCCAATGCCTCTTGGTATGTTGCCAAATAGTTTATTAACTGATAGGTCTATACTTTTCAGATTTTTAAGGCTTCTAATTTCTTTGGGAATATTTCCTGCAAGCCAAAAAAAAAAAAAATCACAATGTTTATAGTGTTTATGCAATAAAAGTTTTAAGTAAAATGAGCAACACTTAGGTCATGTTTAGCATGATGGAGTCATTTAATAAATTATGATAGTAACACCTTCAATTTTGTTTGGCTGTTTAGCTTCTAAGTTTCAGAAGCAAGGATATTCTCTATATATAGTCAAAAATTTCAAATATCTCTTTGTATGAGACCATGCAAAAACCATATTTAACCTTAATTATATGAAATTCATTCTAGGAAAATCACCAAGTTTTTAATAATACTCCCTCCAATCATATATATAAGATAAAGTTTTTGGAGAACATGATCCTAATTATAAGATAAATATAAACAAATGTATGAAGTCTTAATCAATTTTTTTATTTTTCATCTATTAAGTCCATGTTGTATTACTATATTAATTACTCTCACACACCTCCTTTTCCACTCATTCTCTATCTCTTGTTCATAGTAGAAGAAACGTGGAGCTAGTGCACTTTCAGTTTGATAAAATTACACACACACACACACACAAATACTTTCTAAGTTATTGTAGGCAAGAGACAACTCTTGAAGCATAGGCAATTTTCCTATGCTCTTTGGTATGTGGCCAGACAATTGATTATTATGCAAGTATATTTTGTTTGCGTTTGTGAGATTGCTGATTTCGTTGGGAATATCTCCTGCAGTATCACAACACAATAAAATCACAATACTGAGAAGTTTGTTGCATAAAACAATTATATCAAAGGAAACGAATGGCAATTAAGGTTATAGATCTATAAAGTATATAGGGCACGCATATCGTTATATATATGTATATATATTAATATTGTATTGGATATTTGAACACCTGAAAAGTATTTATTTTATTTTATTTTCTCTCTATTATCTATTTAGTAGAAATTTAATATAAAGTAGATTTGGCATGGGAAAATATGGACATTTATTGGCTAATTATTTTATAAAAATATTATTATATTTTTATTTAAATATATATAAATTTAAATTGTTAAAATTTAATCCGAAAAACTCACTAATAAGAAAAATAGGAAGGAAACTTATCAAAAAAAAAAAAAGAAAAATAGGAAGGAAAGCTACTTTAACAATCCCATACAATAAAAGTTATGAAAATAAAGTAGGAGATTCGATATATCTTGTAGTATAACTAAGTATAATCAAATTTGGAATTTCCCTGAGATGCATCCACTTTTGAGTTGCTACATTCTAGCATCCAACTTGGCCATATAGTAGTATTATACATGCTTCAGGCGATTGTCCCCCAGAACTTATTGCCACTTAAATAAATACCTTTAATTATAAGAAATTTTTGACCAAATCATGTTGATAAAAAAGTTGATAAAATTAGTTAAAGACAATAAATATTTAAAAAAAATGTAGCTTCCTCCCTCCCTAAATTACCCTTACTTATAGGAATAAGGAACAAAAGAAAGGGAATAAGAAAAATAGAAGACATATATGAGAAAGAAATGGAATGTGTGGCAGGGAGAGCGTGGAAGAGGGTAATAAATGCGATGATATTAATAATTAATTCGATGGGGGTAAAATATAAATTTAACAAAGAGAATTTGAGACATACTCTAAATGTCTCTTATAAATAGGAGCAAAACATAGTTATTTCGTATAAAAAAGGAGGGATGAAGTATATTTTAACTACCCTATATTATTAATGAAAATCAACGTAACTACCTTTTTTATACAAAATGATCAAATTTATATATCACATAAAACAACCTTACATACTAGTATAGACACCAAGAGATTGAATATATAAACTTCCAACACTATTGTTTCAACCACTCTAGCTAACAATTGAATTGAAACCCCAAACATCTTAAGTAAAAGAATAGAGTTAAAATTTTACCTTGTAAGTTATTGTTTGAAAGATGTAATTCTTGAAGCATGATCAAGTTTCCAATACTTCTTGGTATTTGGCCAGTCAACTTATTAACTTCCAAGTATATAATTTTCAGCTTTGCAAGCCTATTCATTTCTATGGGAATATGCCCTGCAACATGGGAACAAAAAATAACGTTTTTGTGAGTGTTTTATAAAAATGAAGGGTTAAGATTAAATGTTATCCTAGAAGTTTTTCGTGTGAGTCCTGGGGATTTGATTTTTTATTACTATCACCCTAAAAGTGTTAAAGAGGAATCACCCCAAGTGTTAAAAAACTATCGTTAACTATTACAAAATTAACGTTAACCTTTTCAATAACTAGGGCGGCATTGCTCTTTTTTATCACTTATGGGGTGATATATTGTTCCAAAAAAAAAAAACTTCCCAATGCTATAGCTACTAAATGAAGACTTCCGTAATAAAATTGGATTTTAACCCTATAAAAATATTATTAGAAGAAAATTGATAAAAAAAAATTAATGAGATGACATGACATCTAATCTAAAAACCCCTGTAAACTTTAGACCAATTGCTTTCACATGATTGAACAATGATCCTATCGTCTTCTTCATATATTAAATTAGCCTTCCACGCAATAGAATGAAATTAAAATGAGATGCTGATAGAATGAAAAACGTTATATTTCACTTGTGCAAATATAATAATAGCTTACATGATATCATATAGTAATTATGCAAGGCATACCTTGTAAGTGGTTGAGAGACAAAGAGAGGCGTTCAAGTGAGGACATGTTAGAAATAGTTGGAGGTATGATTCCTGAAAGCTTGTTCACAGAAAGGCGTAAAATTTTGAGACGTTGAAGCCTTCCAGTATCAAAGGGAATAGATCCTTGTAGAGAATTAGAATTCAAATCCAAGGTCTCCAGTTTAGACAAATTGGATATACTCGGAGGAATCATACCTTCAAAGCTATTCTTTCCAAGAACCAAGTGTTGAAGACTAAATAAGCTCCCAATCCAAGTTGGGATTTCTCCACTTAATGCATTAAAGCTCAAGTTCAGAATTTCTAACCTCTGTAACTGAAGCAACTGTTCTGGAAACTTACAGAACAAGTTGTTGCTGTTGAGGTCAAGTTTCACAAGGAAGGAAAGATTCCCAATCTGTGGGGGTATATGTTGCCGTTGAGACCCATCTTAGAAAGACTTAGTATTGTGACTCTCTCATGCTTAGAACCACATGTAACACCAGACCAATTGCAAAAAGAAGATGAATTGGACCAGTTTTGCAAGTGACTGTAAGGATCGCTAACCGAAGATTTGAAAGCAAGAAGGGCCACTTCATCGGAATTTGTGGAATTGGAGTCACATAAACCTGGGCAAATCATGAGTAACAGGAAGGAGAATTGAAAGAAAAGATTTCCAATCATGTTGGTAGGAATATGGCTTGTCAGATCCAAGACCAAGGAGGAGAAATATCAGTGATGCACAATAAGTAAGGCAAAGGTAAACCTTTCTTCCTCGTTATATAAGGTTTCCTTTCTAATCATATTTTAAGTGCTTTGAAATTAAATGATATTTTGTATCAACCAATATTTTAAAAGTTGATGTGCTGCTGGGAGGCTGGTGGCACCCCCTTCCCGGAAATTTCTAAGTCTTTTTTGACAACTCCTTTTCCTTTTGACTTTGAAACAACCCTTGATTAGTTGGTCAATATAAACAGACAGATTAATTATAAAGGGGATGGTGGGGTCCTGAAATTATATTATTGAAAATGGATATTTTATAGTTTGAGGGGGTGGGGGGAGGGTGGGTTTAAATTCCTCTGAAAGGAATATTCTTATTATATAGTTAGCCATTGAAAAAAAAATAATCTTTGGCATCTTTTTTTTTTCCCTTCCCTCCTGATTGATTCCTTGCGCCTAGCTAATTAATACTACTGAAATTAAAATATCCAAACTATTTTTTATTTCCAATTATGTAAAGAAATTTTATTAGCAGTGTTAAATGAATAAACTAAAGTATGGGTTTTTAAGATAAATTAGAGATATTATCTTTCTAATTTTAATAAAAATCAAGAGAAATAACTTTTTGTGCTGAACTCAAATAAATAAATAGTTATTATATTCTTAAATTGGTTATCGATTTGCCAATTCCTTTTTTTCACCTCGATTTCTCGTTGCCTTGTAGATAGGGGGCCGGAGCTACTTCTCTTCTTAACCCCTTCATCACTATTGGAGCCGACTCTAATGGTCTGAATTTAATATTTTATATAAATAAATTTAAACTGTTAAAATTCGATCTAAATAATTCATAACTATGGTGATTAATTTGCTAATGATTTTAAGACAATGGAATTGCAGAATTTTTAGATGAAGTTAAATCTAGGAACCATGCAGAGACAACACCTACAATTGCTTACTCATTCATCACCATAATATAAATTAATGCTATAATATAAATTTGGTATTTTATGTTTAAAAAATATAATTTTAGTCAATTTATCTGAAAATTATAAATTTTAAGCATATTTTATCATCATTTAATTACATAGTCACCATTTAAATTTGTTGAGTTGACATTTTTTTTTGTTAAAATAAACTAAAGATATTAAAATAAAAGAATGAAAAATGTACTTTTTAAATTTAAATGGTCAAAACGTAATTTTATGTAAATTTAAAAGATCAAACATATGCTTTGACCTTAAATTAATAGAGAAGGAGATGATTATGCATATAATATTCTATAAAAACATATTTATAAACCAAGAAGTGCACATTTAAATCAATCTCAATTGAACTTGTTCATCTCAACAAGGATCATTCATCAAAATAGTCCAGTCTTCCCAGAAAATACAAGTTCGTTTGTAAAAGAATAAAAATAAAAGATGGATTACGCCGGACAAGTGTAGACCATATTCAAACCCATGGCTGCGTCAGCTTGGCTGCCAATGACATTAAACTACTAATTAATTTCTTAGATACCATTTTCTACAAATCAACATCAAGAAAAGTCCTTGCTAATCATTCACCTAAAAAGTTCAAAGTTTCCGCCTATAACAATGTGCCAGTAGGCAAGTCATTTCTAAGGTAATTAATAACTTTTCTTTATCTATAATTTTACCCTTATGTAATGTATATTGGAAGAGAGAAAGATGAGATAAAGGTAGGAATGATTTGAAAATGGATAGAGAGACAAAAATTTTAAATTGTGAAAAATTTTTGGTAATTTAATGAATTTTTTATATGTGAAAATGACGTACAAATGTTATATATATACACTACACACTACAAAAAAAAGGGTGATTTGTAGCAGTTATTTTGTAGTAGTTAGAGAAACCGCTACAACATTCTTGATTTGTAACAGTTATAACATAATTTGCCGCGAAAACTAAGCGTCAACGAGGTTGGCACATTAGTAGCGATTTTAAACCGCTACAAAAGTTGGTGCGAATAACCTGTCAAAATTGTAGCGGTTATTTGGAAAAAAAGTGCGGCAAAATACGAAGGGTCACCACTTTATAGAGGTTTTGTTAACCGCTACAAAATAAATTGCTCAAAATTGAAAGGTCATGGAATTCCCTCCCATTTAGCCGCGGTTTATAGTACAACCGCTACTAATCTGCGTGTTTTCCGAGATGTGTAAAGATTTTTCAGTGGTTTGAGCAGCGGTTTTAGCAAAACCGTTGCTAAGTTGTAGCGGTTTTACACAAACCACTGCTAATTCTTCGTCCTATATATTCACCATTTCATTTTCGCAGAAATGTCGCGTCGAAAGAGTTTTCGAGAGTTAGAGAGGTAGAGATCAGTCTATTGTTGCCTTCATAAGCTAGAGAGCTAGAGAGGTAGAGCTCAAAATATTTTTAAATTAATTTTATTTACATTTTTTGTAATTTTTTTAATTTTTTTTAATTTTTTTATATTTATATTTTTTTTATTTTTTTTATATTATATTTTAATGTTGTTTTTTTTTCATTTTTAATATATTTTAATCTATTTATTTAATTATTTTAATTTAGTTTTTTAATTTTATTTTAATTAAGCTTTTAATTTATATTTTGTTTTATTTATTTTTTATTTTTTTTATTTATTTTTATGTTTTAATTTTTTTAATTTATTTGAATTTTGTTATTTTATTATAGATGTCTAGTCTCAATCCTACACATAGGCTCAGTAAGGAGTCTATGATCCCTCATTACGACATCCCAGATCGGAGTGATGCTGATGATCAAAAGTTTCCAGCTGCTAGTGGCGCTGAGGCCAATCCCAACCATACATATCTCAGCGTCGTGGATTGAACTTGGAGATATCTTAATCGAAGCAGCTGAGAACTTTGAGGATGAGGATTTCACCAAGGAAGAGGGATTCCCATGGCCTTCTGCTTCACGGTCCACTGGCTTTGAAGTGGACATTTAGGGTGAGTAGTTTACATTTATATTTTTTATTCAAATTGATGAATTAATTTATTTTATAATGTTAATGATGGAATGAAATATGTAGATCCAACAGGGCGGCTATAGAAGAGGAAGATGGCACTGAGAGATGTTTCTCAACTCGATGCTAGCCACCGGATAGTGGTTTCATGGAATGAGCTAACACGGCAACCGATCGGGAAGGCTGGTTAGCTGTACCACAGCTACCTGTCTGAGCAAGGAGGGAACTATGGCCAATTTGACATTAGCGTTGAGACGTGGAAGAGGGTACGGAAAGAAGATAAGGATTGAGTTTGGGAGAATAAAGTGAAGGTGCAATTTTAATATATTTCTTTAAATTAAATTATTCTTTTATTGTGAAATACTGATTAACTTTGATCTATTAATTGTTGCAGTCTAAATTTGTTGTGCGGGATGTGCACAAGAACTATTCCATCTCAAAGATGGGAGAGGGGTGGAAGAACAGGCGAAATCACCTATACCACTTGAAGAACTGGGATGGTACGCAGACTACACAGAAGGTGGCAGCAGACGTGCCTAACCCGGTCTAGCCCAAAAGCTGGGCAAGATTTGTCCAGTGGAGGAGGTTACCAGGCTGTATGGCTATCTCCAGGCGAGTTGAACAGAGCCACGCACGCCAGATGATCCACCATACTGCAGGATTGAAGCCATTCTCTTGTACTTATGTAAAGATGGTAAATATGAAATTAATTTATGTTACTTGTTTTTAAGTTGTTATTTAAATTGTTCATTATGTTTATTTAGAATGACGCAGCGAGGAGGGAGGGTAGGAGGGCCACATACGGGGATATATATGTGGCCACCCACAGGTATAACATCCCAAATTTTGGGTAATATATTATGAAATGTAATTGAAGCTTTGGGAAGCCAATTACAATAGTTTGGATAAATATGAATAAATTTTTAGGTCAAAAGTATTCTAAAGAGATTTAAGAAGAATAAATAAATTTACCCAAAATTTATCGAAGTAGTTATTATACTTATTGAGTATTAAATTTGGGTAAAAAGATATTTGTTGGAGTATTTTAGTGCAATTTTGGATGATAGAAAAAGAAAAAAGAAAAAGGATATTTTGTGCACACCAGACGCGTGGTTAAAGGGTACACCATTTACTCCCACATCCTCGTCTCTCTTTTCTTCATCCGTTCAGTGCATTCCTTCCCTCATTCATTACTGTCTTCTTCATCACTCAGCTAGCAACCGAGAGCGAGAGAGAGAGAGCAGTGGCGAGCTCACTGGAAAACGTGGCTGAACCATTAAATCCCTTCTTTTTCCCAACGGCTTCAGCATCATCTTCATTCCTCCTCTTTTCCGTGGAGCCAAAACAGAGCAGTGACGAGAGCGCGAGAGCGCGAGGCAGCGAGGGTGAGAGAGAGAAAGGGAGCCATCGTCTCCGAAGAAGTGATCGGAGAACACATGCAACCACACTGTTTGATTCAGGTAAGCTTGCTCCTCCATTTCTGTCTCTGGTTACATTTTTGGGATGTATTCTGAGTTAGGGACAGTAGAGAAATCAGAGGTAAATGATTGGGTTTCACCGATTAAACTGAAGAATGAGCTAAATCAAAGCTTGTGGGAATAATTTTGAGCATTGTGAATAAGTTTTTCTGGCCATTTCTGATGACCCATTCGCGGATTACTGTTCCATGAACAGTAACCTTTCCTTTTCTTTGATTTCTGACCAATGGAACAAGAGTTGGAAATATGGGAAATATATATACATATATATATATATATATATCTATGCGTGTCTTTGTATGGGGATATATATTTGAAATCTGGAATTTGGGAACAAATATATATATACACGTTGGAATTGGAATTTGGTAACTTCAAGTGTTGGTTTGATTCTTTGGCATAAATTATGTCTGTACACATGCGTGTGTACCTGTATACATGAGCGTGAATGCATGTATATATATACTTTATAAATTGAAGTTGAGGATTTACTTGGGTTAAAGTTGAATATATATGCATGCCTAAGTTGAGGAAACTAGAAAGGGTATTCTATTGTCTGGAAATGGAGTTTGTGAATAAGGTATACATGCATGCTTAAAGGTCTGTGCGTGTATATATTGATATATATTAATGTAGTAACAATAAGGAAATATATACACACACACTCATATGCATGTGGGTCTGTGTGTGTATAAAAGCATTCTAAGGATGGAATAGAGATTATGAGCAAATATATATATATATATATATATATATGTACCAGTGAAGTTTGGAACGATCAAAAAGGGTTATAAATGAATGATGGTTTAATTCTTGTGGGGTGAATTATATATATAATTATATATATATATATCCACACATATATGCATCTATATAAGTGTATGTATATGTATATGTACTCTAAAAACTTAAATTTGAGATTGAGTTAAGTAGTTGTTCTTGGAAGGATTAAATGGTTCAAAAGTACATTTTGCCACTCTTTGGCAAAAATTTAATGAAATAACAAGAGGATATTAGAAATGGGACTTAAATTGAGGTGCTGATGAGTATTTATATATAAATACATTTTATTAATCAAAGGAAAATGAGTTTTATGTGGAAGCTAGAGAAATTTTGTGAAGCATATAATTTATTAAGAAAGGTAAGGAAGTTTTATCCAAAGATATTGGATGAGAAAGTGACTTCACATTTTAATGGTAAATATGATGAAAGGATTTATCATCTCTCTCTGCAGAGCTTAAATGTCTTCAAATGGTTAAAGGTCTATATTAAACAACTGTGAAAGTTTAAATTAACTATCACCACGGTTTGGTTAAGTTAGCCAAGTGGTTAAGAAATAATGTAAAGGGGTAGAAATTTGGGTTAAAGAAGAAGGAGTTAAGTAAGACTTGATAGATGTATAATTAACATTATACGTGTACGTTTCTCTTTAGGATTTGATATTTGCTTGAGCACCCTAAGGAAGGCTGGAAAATTGATTTGCCAGAGAAGAAGGGAGACAGGTAGAAACCCTTTTTATCCTATTATCATGTATTTAATTCTGCATGCTTGTTTGTGCCATATTTGTTATACGTGCTGTGTTGGTGATCATGATTGTACTGTATATGATTGGTGTGCGGAAGTCCTTCAGGATAGTTTCCCCCAAGCCATGAGTAAAGAGATGTTGCAGAATTCGCTTGGTGTGCGGAAGTTCTTCGGGATAGTTCCCCCAAGCCATGAGTAAAACAGAATTTGCTTGGTGTGCGGAAGTCCTTCGGGATAGTTTCCCCCAAGCCATGAGTAAAACAGAATTTGCTTGGTGTGCGGAAGTCCTTTAGGATAGTTTCCCCCGAGCCATGTGATATGAATTAATGCCATATGAACATGTGGCTTATTTTTGCATGATTGTGAATTTTATATATGATTATTTGATAAGTTGTGGTTTCTACAGAGATTTTCGAATCTCACCCTCCCTTTCCAATAAATACAGCTAAAGCGGGCAGCTCAAAAGGTAAAAAGTTGGTAACCAGGGAAGCATAGAAGGTGGAAAGGTTGGATGGTGTAATGAAGATAGAAGGGAAAAAAAACCCTTTTCCCTTTTACATATTAAGTTTGGTTTTGGATTCAGTAATTAAGAATGTTATTTTGATATAAGCCTAGGTGGCTTATGGTTGTGTAATTAACTATGTAAATAGTGTGTATAATAGAAGATGAACAGCATGTGGTTGAGAGAAATGTCTCCTCACAGATACCAAGTAAGGGTTATTTACGATGGATAACCATTAGTCTTTGAAAGAATTTTTAAGTAAGTGAAGTTAGAGAACAGTTTTAGAAGAAAAGTATTTTCAAACTATTGCTAAAGAATTTGAAACCAGGATCAAACCTGGCCCTTTAGATTTCACATGGGAATAACAGCTTTATATTAAAGTTGTTTAAAAAGTTTAAAATTTTTCGAAAAATCCCATTCTAACACATTAAGCTAAAAGGGGTGTGACAACAGACACAATGACGGGACTCCATTCTCCGAGGAGATTGAGCAGATTATTGTAAGTGTAAAATGTTTTGTTAATTATTTATTGTATTTTGTATAAGTATTTAATATCATTTTTCTATTTAGAAGCATATTCAATGAACTGAAGCTGAGCTCAGGGAGTCCCAGGGGTTAGCTTTAGACACCACTACCTCACTAAAGATATCAATGGAAGGATGTGATTGGCACCCCAGGTGACTTCCAGGCTTTCGGTTTGGGGCGACGAGGACTAGAGTCTTCGGGAGTAGCAGATATGAAGCTAGGACTTCATCTTCTATTGCTGCATCCCAGGCAACCATATCAGGATGTAGGAGGCACAATGATTCCGATGTAGACTGAGAGTCTCTGCGTGCTGAACTTAGAGAGGAGGTGCAAGCGCAAGTCGAGGCGCGGGTGAAGGCCTAGGTGCAAGCCCATATGCAGACGCAGGCGTAGATGGAGATGTAGAGGCAGGTTGCCAATTTCATGCTCCATATTGCATTTTAGCAGATTCAGCCTAGCGTTGCTTCTCCATAGCTCCCACCGATGGTCATGCTGAACATCTTCGTGCCACCACCAGCTCAGCCTGATCCCTAGCCTCATAGGATAGAAGATCGTCCAAAGGGTCAGGAGGACCCACCGCCCCCTCAGCCGGATTGTTGATTTTTTTTTGTAGTTCATTTTTATATATTGTATTTACTTGAACACTGATTAGATTGTAATTAATTTTAAAACTGTTATTAGTTATATTTAAAAATTTCATTTTCACTAGTAATCAATTAGTAACATTATATAATATTAATTGATAAAATTAAATTATATGTGTTATATAATGTACAAAGTTGGAAATTTAGCAATTAAAAATTAGAAGAAAAAATTTGGAAATTTATCAATTACTACAAATTAAAAGAAAAAATGTGGGAAATGAAATATTTTAAAAAATTAAAAGAAAAATGTTGGGCCATTAGCAGCGGTTCAAAAATCGCTGTAAAAATGAGAAATTAGCTTAGTAGCGGTTTTGAACCACTGCCCAAACCGCTGCAAATTTTCAACTGTTGAGATTTGCAGCGGTTTTCAGAACAGCTGCAAATTTCAAATTTAATGGTGTGCGAATTTGAAATTGAAATTTGCAGCAGCTTCAAAACCGCTGCAAATCTTAACGGTTGAAAATTGGGGGAATTACTATAAAGTCCCATGCAAGAGAATTAATATCATAAAGGTCCCAAGAAGTTGTCAATGTGAGGAACTTGAGTTGTCAATGGGACCTTTTTGATATTAATTCTCTTGCATGGGACTTTATAGTAATTCCCCCTTGAAAATTTGTAGCGGCTTGGGCAGTGGTTCAAAGCCGCTGCTAATCCCAATGGTTGACAATTTGCAGCGGTTTAGGCAACGGTTCAAAATCACTACAAAAGAATGATTGTTGGAAACTTTCAATATAAGGCTCATTTCGACTAGAAACTCCTACTTTCTCACTTTCTTCTCTGATTACACTTCTCATATCAGTGTTATTATGCCCTTTTAAGTGTATGCAATGGATAAGTTATGGATCAAGCTTCCTCGTACATCCCCTTAATATTTGGCTGGGTTGAACAATTTTCTGGATTTTACTGACAGACACGGCAAGAGTAGCGGTAAGATTTCTTGTCCTTGTCCTAAATGTAATTTGAAAAAGTGGCATGTTAAAGATATTGTTAAGGAGCACTTAATAGTTAAGTTGTTTTCTCAAAGTTATAAGTACTGGGTATATCATGGAGAAAATGATAATATGGTGAGAGAATCTAGTCCTGGAATCTCACAAATAGGAATGCAAAACTATGAGAAATCACTGTTCAACTTGCGTGCGGCCTTGGAACGTTATCTGGGTAGAACGTGTACACTAGAATTGCTTGTCCCATGTGTAACTTTGATGCAGAGTCACTGTTCCTTCCATACAGTCGGAAGTTGTGCTTCATAGGTCATCATCGATTCCTTGATGGGAAGCACAAGTTCATATTGCAGAGGAATCGTTTCAATGAAAAACAAGAAAGAAGAGGACCTCCCATCGTTTTAAGTGGTTACGATAATCTTAGTCAGATAGATGATGTTCATATTGAGTTTGGGAAGAAGGATGATGCAGATCGGGCCAAAGAAGACCTCATAGCACTTCAGAAGTTGATGCAGTTCAGAAATGGCGCAAGAGGAGTATATTTTCCACTCTGTCTCATTGGAAGTTCAATATGCTACGCCACAGTCTTAATGTGATGCACATAAAAAAGAATGTGTGTGATAATATTCTTTACACTTTCCTGAATGAATTTGGGAAGTCTAAAGATCATCTCCGAGTTAGGAAAGATTTACAGTCCATGGGAATTGGTCAAGATGCTTGGCCAGACGACAATAACAGGTTTCAACCAGAAAAATTTAACATAACGAAGCCGAACAATGATATATTTCTCTAGACATTGAAGAAAATTAAAGTTCCTGATGGATATTCAAGCAACATATCAAGGTGCATAGATTTGCAGTCTCGAAGGGTAACCAGATTAAAGAGCCATGACTCGCACGTTATTATGCAACAGTTACTACCGTTGGCACTCAAAATACACTACCTCTAGATGTGTCAATGGTATCGGTGCAGCTCTATTCATTCTTCAGAAAGCTATGTGCGAAGGTTCTTGTCCCTGACAAGTTGGATCAACTGTAACAGCAGATCGTTCTCGTATTATGCCATTTGGAAATGATCTTCCCTCCTTCGTTTTTCACTATCATGGTGCATCTCACCATTCACCTTGTTGAAGAGGCAAAACTCAGTGGCCTAGTTCAATATCATTGGATGTATCCCATTGAAAGGTATTCATGCTAAAAACTGCTCGCACGCATTATTTACACACGCATCGATAGGTCACTACTAATTACCACTTTGGCTTTATGTTATTAAGTTATTACAGGTTCTTAGGGAAGTTGAAGTCATATGTGAGGAATAAGACATGGTCAGAGGGTTCAATATCATAATGTTATATAGGAAATGAGGTCCTCAACTTTTGCTCACGGTACTTTGATGACATCGAGACATCTTTCAACCGTTGTCCTCGTGTTTATGATTGCCCTAATAATGTTGGCCCGTCATCATCGACGATTTTGTTCCCTCCTGTTGGGAGACTAGTTGGAGAACAACAATACTTCAATCTCACTTCTAATGAGATGTTGCGAGCACATAGACATGTCCTGATCACCTGCAGTCAAATTGATCCTTTCATTCAGTGAGTATCAACACTAATTTGTAATTTTATAAATTCAAATTATATTTTATATATCCACTTATATCATGCTTAATCATAACATAGAGTTCCGGAGTTATGTCAAGCGTCAACTATGTATCCAGACACAAACATCCGTTGAGGTTGATAGAAGGGTGCATAGAGAATTTCCTGGTTGGTTTGCACGCCGAATACGCAATGACTACAACTCCTACCCAGTTGATTTGACATGCCTTCCAATGGGCCCCCTCCAGTATGCAAAATGGTTTATTACATACAATGTTAACTGGTTCAAGTTCTTCACAGTTTCATGCGATTAAAGATCTCTTACCCAGAATTCTGGAGTTTTTGACACGTTTGGTACAAGAAGTTATGTGAGCAGCAATGACGGTGACATTCATATTGGTGGTGTCCCCTACTATGGGAAATTGATTGATATAATCAAACTAAATTATCAGGGGCACATTATCATCACATTATTCAAGTGCTCCTAGGCAAATACGACAACTCCTATTGGATTCACTACTGATAGTTGGGAATCACATCTGTGAGTTTTTCAAGACTGATTCACATAGGTGAATCTCTAGAAGATGAGCCATACATTCTAGCATCAGAGGCACAACATGTTTATTATGTCGAGGACGAGAAGCATAAAGATTGGAGTATGATCATTCACCTTAAGCCTAGAGATCTTTATAACATGGGTGATAGCGATGAACAAATTATCTATGAGGCGGAGCCATTTCATCCTACTGCTTTTGAAAACTTCTTCCCCGAAGGAGATGAAGATTTACCCCTTGTCAGGGCAGATGACGCCGAATAAATAATTCAGGTTAGTAATATATATATATATGCAATTTGTTTCAAGTATTTTATTTATTTTTTTTCAACAAAGTGTGTTAGTAGCGATTTTGAACCACTACAAAAACAATAAAACCGCTACTAATAACCATGGCATAAATCTCTACTGACTAAACAGTTGCAAAATGAACCGTTGCAAAAAACAGTGACCCAAACAGCTGCTAATTCCTGCCAGACATCTTATAAATATCATTTCCACCCCCATTTCATTTCCTACTCTTCTCTCTTTTCCCTCACTTATTCTGGCTTCCTCCTCTACTCATCTCTTTTAAATATATCTAAGGTTGGGCTCATGAAAAGCTTCTGACGATAACACTTGTTATAGGTATTGTTCTTAACAATTTATCTTCATTTTGTATTTATTTAATATTAATTATCATTTTTATACAATTTTTCTTTATTTAATTTATTAATATTCTTTTCGATATATTAATCTTTAATTCTTTTTTTTCTTTCAAGTTTTTATATCATTATAGTAAACAATATATGTTATTTAATGACTAATATTTAATTTTAATTAATTATTCATTTATAATAAACCACTTTTTATAATTATAATTAATTTTGTTATAATTAAATAATTATTATGAGTAAAATATTAAAATTTTTTAAATCTTTTGTAAACCTTAGTAGCGGTTTTATAACTGCTACAAATGTCCTCCATGATAGAAATATGGAATACATTTGTAGCGGCTTTAAAGTATTAAATTTTAATTTTCGTGGAATACATTTGTAGTGGTTTTAAACCGCTGCAAAATATTGGCGAGAATTTTTAAAATTTTAATATATGGCGCCAAATCTATTTTCATTTCAAAATTAGTAGCGGTTCTACAACGGCTACTATTTTTTTTTATTTTTCATTTTGCAGCGGTTTTATTGAGCTCTACAATATTTTCTCCCCTTTTTCGGTAATTAAATATCAGTAGCGGTTTCATTTCTGCTACAGATGTTGCACCGTCTCCATTTGGAGCGGTTATTAAATGCTGCAAACTAGTAGCGGTTTTATTTGTGTACGCATCAATTCACTAAAACTGCTGCTAAACCTGTTGCTATGGTGATTTCTGTAGCGGTTTGGTAAACCGCTACAATTACTTCTGTAACGGTTAAAAACTGCTACAAAGATATAAAATAACTGCTACAAAATCACTCTTTTTTTGCAGTGACAGTCGTTTCTTAATATAAGAGTTATATAACTTTTTTTTGGAGAAGTTAAGAAAATTAACAATCTATCTACAATTTTTTCTTAACTAATTTGTTTGATTTATAAACTGATATATAATATAACTGTACATATAAATATTTCAAAATATATATTATAATTAAGTAATTTATTTAGCTTTTTTATCTTCCAAAAAAATTAATTAACTCTTATATTAAGAAATGAAGATAGCATAACAATAGTGGTAATTTTTCAATTTCAACGCATGCCTTTGTGTGCCCAATAAATTAACTTAGATTCTGTCAATAAGCACTTGATTGGATTAATAAGGATTTCCAACTAACATACACGGGTTTCGAGTTTAAGACCTAGAATATTTATTTATTTTTAAATATTGCTTGGAACTTGTTCAGGCTGAACGAGTTCCAAGTATTCCCCAAACCCCCCCCCCCCATATTATCCCCCTCCCTTCCCCAGTGCCCCCCTCCCCTAATAAAAAAAATTTATTTTTTTAAAATACTCCTAAACTGATCCAAAAAAAATAAAATAAACCCTTACAAATTATCTGTAATTAATCAATCATTTAATGTGGTATAAAATTATAAATGAAGCATGTATTATAACTCTTAAATTTCTCTTCCTCAGTTGTAATAAATGCTGCAGTTGTAATTTTTTTACCATTATTTTTTTGAGTGAATTAAGAAGATCATTATTAAAATTAAATATAAACTCTTAATTTCCCCTTCCTCCGTTTATGTGTAATATCAAGCTTCAAATTTACTTTCTTTCTAATACAGACTCTAAAAAATTACAACAGAAGTATGTATTACAATTGAAGAAGGGGAAATTAAGAGGTGTAATACATGCTTCAATTGTAATTTTATACCATATTAAATAATTGATTAATTACATATAATTTGTAGAGGGTTTATTTTTTTTTTTTGAACCAGTTTGAGAGTATTTGAAAAAATGAAAAAAAAATAACTTTTTTTTATTAGGGGAGGGGGGCGCTGGGGAAGGAAGGGGTTTAATATGGGGAGAGTCGGGAATACTTGGAACTCAGCTCCAAGTTCCAAGCAATATTTAAAAAAAATAAATATTGCTTGAACTCATTCACGCAGTGAGCTAAGGAAGGTGTTGCAATTTCTTCCTTTTTCTATTCTGTTTCACTTGTTTATTTGTTGTGCTGTTCATTTCTTTTATCCTGAGTCGGATATTCTTCTCCATAGGCACCTTTAGTGCTTTGCACCACTCAAACCTATATCGGAGATAAGATATAACACATACTTTCTTTGGTTGAGTATAATTCCTCTTTCTAATTGCATTAGTTTCAGCTCAAGAAAGTATTAACGGTGTCCTAGATCCTTAATTTTAAATTGCTGGTGCAAGTGATTTTTAATTAGGTTTATACTTTCTATATTATTTCCAGCTATTACTAAATCAACGACATATGCTAAAACAATTGTAGTATCTCCTTTATATTGCTTAACATAAAGAGAATAATATACTTGCTTTGTCTAAACACCCTTAGAATAAAGCTTGAGTAAGTTTAGCATTCCACTCTCATGATGCTTCCTTTATCCCAGACAAAGATTTGGTTAGCTTGCAAACCTTTCCACTTGCATGCTCATCAAATCCTTGTGGAATTCTCATATAAACTTCCTCAAATAGGTCTCTTTGCAAGAATGCATTGTTGACATCTATTTGAAATAAGTGCAACCAACAATGCATTGATGCAAGTGCCAAAACTGTTTGAACCATTACCATTTTGACTATCGGGGAGAAGTTTTCAAAATAGTCAATACCTTATTGTTGATTGTATCCTTTTGAAACCAATCTAGCTTTAGACCTTTCCATCTTACCCTCAGATGTATATTTAATCTTATATACCCATTTACATCCAATCGTTGTTTTAACTTTTTGGAAGATCAACATGTAACACATTCATTGGCATACTTCATTTTATATTAGAGATTACTTATAAACCACTTTAAGACCTTTCAATACTTAGAATTAGCTAACCAAGTCAAATTTTAAAACTTTGTGGAAGTTATTGTTCATCAGTACTGTTTTTTACTTGGTTATTTCAAAATTTTTGGCTAACTTTGAAAATTCATAACTTATTCTAGAAAAATGAAAATTGAGTGGTTCAAGTATTTAAATGAAGCCCATTAAATTATCTATAGGTAAAAATATCAATTTGTTCAATTTCTTGACCAATTTAATACAGAATAATTAGTGAAAAAACACTATTCATTTGGTCATTTTTTATTTTTTTAGATTTTTCTTCTAACTTTGGATAAACATAACTTTTTGTACATAATTCCAAATTCAGCAAAATTTAGCTCATTTTGAAGCTTGAAATGATTACTATTTATTTAAAAATATCAAGTCATTTGAACTTGGTTTGCTCAAATTCATCACTACTTCAACTTAAGCCAATAATAAGGGTGTTGGACCCTTTTTCCTTTCTTTAACATGTTTGTTTCTTTTCTTTCTACGCACATCACCTAATAAACTAACACACTTGGCTTAAATCTACAACTCTTATACTTGGTGTCATATTGTTGAGGTTTAGCATACATAACTCACCATAAAATTTCAACATGCGTCAATTACATTTTTGTAACAATAATGTAACAAATATACTTGCATTTCTTCCCTTCTATTTCTCGATCATCTTGCTTTGGCATTGATCAAACTTTAACCTAGAGGATTTTATTTTTGGGAGAGTGAGGTTTCATGGAAATCTCCATAGCAAAATGACTATAAAAAACATTAATATATATGATTGTCATACAACTATAAGCTAGCCATGAATGCATGAACATATATTATTAATACTTGAAATTTAATGTGCACATAATTGTGACAAATCATAACAACACAAATAGCACATATTTAGCAAACAAACATGGCAACATTCATCAACAACAACCATGAATAATATTAATCAGAAAGATAGTAACTTTACTATCTTGGTCTCTCAACTTGTTCCTTAACTTTGTTGACTTCTCTCTTGCTCTTTGGAATCTTTCCTTTGCCACTTAAAATCCTACACATATCATAATGTGTTTAGCATCAAGAATAAGCCATAACCAATAAACACACTAAAACCTCCAAAAAACTCCTCTTGAACCTTAAGGGCCATAAAATCCTCAATCTTGCCAAAATTGATTTCAATGTTTCCAAAATTGTTTTTAATTAATTTTCAAAGAAAACCCTAATTTAGGGTTTTTCTTTCCGCTTCCGCTCCAAGAAACTGTCTCGAACTTTCTCTTAGAAATAATTTTAGCAATTACTACAATTTTCAAGAATTTTTCCATATTTTGAAATCAGATGTTTGAGTCCTCTAAATATTTTAAATAATTATATTTAATTATTTATTTATTAAATATCCAAATATTAAATAATCTTTAAAATTCCTGTAAATGTTATTCTTATCATTCTGACCTGAATCGGGTCTCAATTACTAATCAGTGAATTTTTTTATCTTTTAGGAATTTGTAAATTTTTTTGATATTTTGATCAAACTTTAACCAAAATGCCCTTTGACTTTTCTTAATTTACCATAATGCCCTTGAATTTTAAAAATGACATTTTAGTCCCAAGAGATTTCAAATTTACACATGGTTCCCTATTTCAAAATATCACTTTGGTCCCTTAATTTCATAAAATAACCCCTTGGTTCCTTACCTTTCAAAATGACCATTTTGCCCTCATTATTCTACATTTGGCCCCTCTTTAGGGAAATAAAGGTACACTAAAGAACCCAAAAGGGTAAGACATAAATCGTCCCCTCCCCCCTCCCCTCTTTAGGGAAATGAAGGTAAATAAAATACCCTATCCCCCTGATGAGCAGCTTTAGGGTAATTCTCATTATGCACATCTTTAGGGTAATTAAAACCTAGAATAATGTAAATAAATCTATGGGATGGCATGAGCATGGTGCTCTCTCTATCCCAAAGGCTACGCACGCCTTTTCCTGCAAAATCCATATAGGCCTGTCTTTCTCTACAATGAGCATCAACTCTTCTTATGGAGTTAGGGTCAATTCTCAGCTCATCTTCGTTAGAGAGAGGGGATTTCTCAATATCCCAAAGAGGTAAGGCCAAGGAGAGGTGTAAAAGTGATATGGAAGGGGAAGATGAGATGTCCTTATCACCGCGGAAAAAATAAAAGACTCTTCCCATAGGGATGAACGTATCCATATTTTGGATATGGAATTTCCGGAGCACGCCTATCCGCAAAATCCTAGTGGTCTGTCTCTCTCTACAATGAGCCTCTTAAGGAGTATATCGTACATATATGGGATGCGACCCCAGCTCATCTTCGTTAGAGAGAGGGGTTTTCTCAAGATCCCAAAAGGTTATAACCCAGGAAGGCGTAGAAGTATAGGAATGCTGGTACCTATACCGCTATAAACCAGAAACTGAACGTTTAAAAAACTATAATGATTTTAAATCTCAAATATATGTTTCTAGACATGCCAAGTAATTTCTTTCGAATGATATCTCGTTTATATTATATATAAAGCTGGAGAACAAAGTTATTTTTATAAATTCATTCAAGAATATGATAGTGAACAGCAATTTTCATTAGGGAAGAACTTTGATCAACGGTCATTAGATAAGAAAGAGTCATTAGATAAGAAAGAGTCATTGGAAAAGAATGAGTCATTGGATAAGAATGAGTCATTGAATGTTAATAAGAAAAGTAAAGCATTATCATCTTTGTTTATTAAAAAATCATTATCTTATGTTTATCGTTCCGTACGAAAAAGACTGAACAATACAACTATAGTAAATAAAATGAAAGCTCCTATTCCAGATATCTCTCTCATAAGATTGACTTGTTCATCAGAATTGTATAAGGATCTTGGATTTTTTTATAGATTAATACCCGGTACTTATAAAATGGATTGTTATCAATTGTCTAAGTCATGCTTTTATAGGTTGTCACTTATATCTAAATCTCTTCATTTACGTTTGCATCGTATGCCGCCCTTATATGGATATTGCAGTTCTGGTATGCGTAGTTTAATAGCCAATACAAATATCATATTGGATATAGTTACCTATTATAAAGGATTTTTTGGTCGTTTCATAATTCTGGTGAACTTGTGCGTAGGTTGCACAGTCTGGTACGCTTTTGTGCCGTTTAATAACGGTGCATTTTCCGTTGATGATATGAGTAATCTGTACACTGATATTGAGTGCTATGACCCTTTTTTCATAGATAATTATCTATATAAACCTCTTCCATAAGATATCATTTATAGAAAAATCTGATCCATCAGATGTTGTTATTTCAGCCTTTACGAATGAATTTCCATTTTCAGAAATGAGATTCCATAATGAATCTAGTTTTAGTCACGATGTTCGAAAGGCAGCATGTTTAGGTCTTTTGATTGGATTATTTATAACCGTTGGTATGATTCCTACTGAATAAGTGATCGGTTATTATTAAAATATTCAGAATAATGATTATGAAAAACTTAATGGCGCAAAATAAAAGTAGTATTCTATATATGAGACCATCTATCAATTTCAATGTTATAAACAATAGTCGATATTACTGTAATATTCCAGAATGTTCGTTAGATCAGCTTTCAAGCAATATAGAAAGGCTATACAAATATATGCCAGAAGAATTTATTGGGCTATCAGCCAAGAAAGTCATTAGTATACAAAATCTAATCCAGACTGGTCGATATAGTCTGTCACCTTTTACACTGAATGTTTTTTCTGCTATAGAGGATACTAAACCTTCTAAGAATACTTTTCTTATTCATATGCAATTAAATAACTCTAAATGTTATGGTGTGGTAACATTTATTCCTGAGGACAGCTTGAACTTACCCAATTCAGTGGAAGATAAGAATTCCTCTTCAAGAGGACTACCTAGAATTATTGAATCTGTATCAGTATAGTAGCAAATGGCATTTTTCACTCTTCTGTTCCTTTTCTTTCATCTTCCGGACCCTTAACTAGTCTGTAGTCACGCATTTAACCTTTATATTTAGTTATCGAAAACTCAGATATTACACTAGAAGTTCCCAAGTTTTATTTTGCTTTAAGGCATGCATTTCATCCTTCATGGCTTGCATCCATTTATGATCTTTGGCTGTCTCCTGAAAGATATGAGGCTTAATGACAAGATCTTTGGCCCATTTGAAATATGTGCAAATGAAATATAATCATGTAAGGGATATCTACTCCTTCCCTTTGACTTGTCTATAAGACAAATATAGTCATCCAGCCAAGCAGGGGCTTTTCTGTCATGCACTAATCTATGTGGGGAATGATCCAGGTCAACATTTACCTCATTTCCAATGGAATTTGGGATTAGTTCATTGTCATTTTGTTGTGTTTTAGCCGAGACTATTGGTTTTTATAATTGGAGAAAGTCATCAAATGAATAATCCAAGGTAGGTCTGGACACCCCCGCCCCCCGGTTTGTTGAACATCAAAATCTTTAAAAGTGAATTTGTGTTCAACAAAAGTGACATGGCGGCTTACAAACAAAACTTTAGTAGCAAGATTGAGTAAGAGATAGCCCTTTTGATTAGGGGGATGACCCATAAAAATACAAGAGATTTAGGGCAAAATTTATCCACATTATATGTATCAAAAGCAAACGCAAGGCATCCAAAAATGCGAAGAGGAGACAAATCAGATGGTAAAGTAATTCATAAGGATTTTATTGCTAAGGACACGAGTAGGAGTTTGATTAATGAGATAAGCTGCTGTTTTAATACATTCACCCCATAATTTAATGAGAACACCTAAGTGAAGGTATAAGTCATGTGCAACAGTCAACAAATGCCTATGCTTACGTTCAACTATCCCATTTTGTTGTGGAGTATAAGGACAAGAAGATTCATGCAAAATTCCTTTATGATCCAAAACAGATTTAAGATGAGAATTGATAAATTCCAACCCATTGTTTGTGCTAAGTCTTTTGATGACTAAAGAAAATTGAGTCTCAACATATGAAAAGAAATTCTTAAGGAAAACAAAACTATCATTCTTATTGATCATAAGAAAAATCCAAGTACGAGTAAAATCATCAACATTAGTGAGAAAATATTTATGTTCTCTATAGGTAGGGACCTTATAAGATCCCCAAACATTAGCATGTAATAGTTCAAACGATATAGAAGTGGTAGAAATAGAACGTGGAAAAGGCAGATGGGTTTTTTTTGGATTGAATGCACGCATCACAGTCGGGAAAAGAGGAGTTCAATACTTGTGGCCTAATACTATCTAAGTGTTTAAGAGCATATTAAAGTGCATGTCCTAAATGATTATGCCATAGTTGGGAAATGTCCTCTGTCACACTCATCCTTTAATCCAGCTCATTCTAAATTCATTTAGGCAAAAGAACCCTACTTATATAAAATAACTTTTGCCCACATTTGTTAGAATGAGATTTCCTGAAAAATTTTAAATTTTCTAAACAAATTTTATATAAAGATATTTTTAGAAAGATTCATTGAGCCGGTTTGATCCTGGGATATGTGGGTTATAGGCCCACCAGACTTCCATTCACAATTACCTTCTGTTTCATATTATTCTGTACATAATTTGTACAATTATATATACATATCACTAAGCCATCCAGGCTTATATCAAAACAAATCCTTAACTATTGATTTAAAAACAAAATGTATATGCAAAAGGGGAAGGGGTTTCTTCCATCTTCTAAGCTTCCCTTATCACCAACTCCTTGCCTTTTTTGCTACCTGTCTTAGCTGTAGTTTGTGGAAAGGGAGGGTGAGATTTGAAAATTTCCGTAGAAACCACATTTTATCAAATAGTCATATATATAATTCATAATCATGTAAAAACAAGCCACATGTTCATACGGTATTTATACGGCAATAAATCACACTATGAGGATCTCCCTCAATAGCTTTGCACATTACATGGCCATGGACAATTAACAATTGCATAATACGCAATTCTGTACTCTATTTCAAGAGTGCCACTCTGTTAAGAGCACACAATTGTTCTTTCACAGAATCAATTGATCTACATATTACAGTACACATAACACACATGGTACAAACAAGCATGTAGAATTAAATATATAAAAATAAGATAAAATGGTTTTCTACATGTCTCCCTTCGTTTACCGTTTACCTTACTTGATATTCCTTTTTCCAGTCTTCCTCGAGGTGCTCGAGCAGATGACAAATCCTATAAACATATACGTATAACATTATGTTAATCATACGTTTATCAAGCTTAGTTTAGCTCCTCTTTCTCTCCATACCCCATTTCTACCCCTTTACATTAATTATATTTTTTTGACATTTGAATTTTTCAATAACTTTGAAAAATCATAACTTATTCTATAAATTTTCAAATGCATTGTTTCAAGCTTCTATTTGAAGCTCTCTTTATTCTCTTTCAATGAACATTATCATTCATTAATTATGGTCAACACATATTCACAACTCAATGCTCAAAATTTGTTGTTGTTAGTTAACCAACTTTTCTAATTTTTCAGGTTTAAGAACCAAACTTCATTGGTTCATAGCTTATGATATACTTGTTCAAACAATGCATTTTAGTACTCATTTGAAAGCTTATTATGATTACTATTTTCTTATCAAATTGCATGGTCAACAAAGACCATTTAACTATTTAAAAACCCACTTAAAGTCAACAGTTTCATCAGAAAATACCATTTTCCAGTTTTTCAATTTGAAAAATTCATAACTTACACTCCACTCATCCAAATAATGCACTACCAAAAAACATCATATTACTGACGGAATTAGCCACGGAATTTTTTCCGTGGCTAATTCCGTCGGAAATCCGTCAAAAATTCCGTCGGAAATTTTTCCGACGGAATTTCCTTGGCAAAATTTGCCACGGAATTAGCCATGGAAAAAATATTCCGTGGCAATTTCCGACGATATTTCCGACGGAAATTTTCCGTGGTAAAATTAGCCACGGAATTAGCAACGGAAAAATATTCTGTGGCAATTTCCGACGGAAATTCCGTCGGAAATATTCCGTGGCAAATTTAGCCACGGAATTAGCCACGGAAACGTATTCCGTGGCAAATTCCGTCGCAAATTTAATTATTATTTAATTATTAATTAATTAATTATAATAATTATAATTTTATTAATTAATTATTAATTTCAATTTTAAAATTTTTATTTTTTATTCTTATTGTTTTATTTTTTAATATTAAATCTTAATTAATATATTAATTAAAATCAATATTAAATATGAAAATATTAGAAATAATATTTATTTTATTTGTAATAATTTTATATTAAAATTAATATTGTTTAAAATAATAAAAATTATGAAATTAATAATCATATAAATATTATATATAAATAAGTTATTATGCAGTATAATATTATATATATTTAAATATGCGTTTAGAAGATACAAGGTTCTCGCAGCTCAACTGGTAAGGGATCACGTGCATGCACAGGAGGTCGGGGGTTCGAATCCTGGAGGAGGCAAAATTGAGAATTTATCAGGTTGCGACACGTGGCGGCTGCAGGAGGTGACACGTGGCAGGGGCTTAGCTTGAGGTGGCGGCTGACGGAGGTGCCACGTGGCATGGGCCCGAGTGAGGTGGCAGCTTGCAGAGATGCCACGTGGCATTATTATTTATTTAAAAAAAAAGAAATTTGCCACGGAATATCCGTCGGTAAACATTTTGTGACGGTGAAATTTCCGACGGAACAAATTCCGTCGGAAAGTCATTCCGTGGCAAATTCCGTCGGAAACCACAATTCCGTCGGTAATTCCGTGGCTAATTTCATGTTTTTTTTGTAGTGATGTGCTCTAAGACTTATTTTAAAGCTTGAGATGTGTACTAAAAGATCACCAAATTCCATGGGCAAAGGAGGTCGTTTGACTAGTTTAAAATTTACCCAATGTCATCTGCTTAGATTATAAGTTTTCAAAATCAGACTTTGTTCCATGTAGCACCCTCCAGTTATGTAATCTATTGCGCATTTGGAAACGTTATGGCTTAGGTGAATTAATAATTAAAGCCCATAAATTAAAAACTTTCATCTTGGTCATTGGGTTCCTATTCATTTGATACTTTCGGTTTTTCAGTCAAACTTTGAAAAAACATAACTAATTCTAGAAAAAATTATATAAGGGTACTCTAAAATTCTTTTGAAAGCTCTTGTAGTCCTTTAAATGAGAAAAATATGATTTTGGCCATAAAATATGGCAATTAATACAGTTTATTGATTTACTAAGCCCTCTTTGTTTTACCAACAAACTTTGTGCCTCAACTTAAAAAATTCATAACTTAATATATAGAGCTTCAATTAACCTCATTTAGGACTTAATGGAAAGCTCCATGTATCAACTTCGTCCATAAAAATTATCATGAGCAATAGAGATCATTTACTCTACTTTAACAAATCAAACATTAGTTATACATTGAAAACTGCTCAATCTGGACAGTCATGATCATACATGTCAAAATCATATTTTCCAGACCATACTTGGGCATACAATCACTTATCATTAATCAATATATATCATATGTACATATCAAGTCCTCACATTGAATTTATGCAACTGAAAAGAATTGCTATACATTTAATAACTTACAGCAAAATAATGCTATAGAAGCTTATCTCTCTTGTTTGACTTACCATTTGCCTCTTGCATTCACTTTTCTCTTAGAAGCTTGTAACCTAGCATGGTTAGTTATTGATGAGTGAGATTCAAAGAATCCCAGTAGCAAACAATTACCATTCAAATAGTCAGGTTATACTTCCATCATTTACTAATTAACAAGTAACATTGCTAAGGTTTATACATAACAAGAACATGAATTTAAAATATAGAATTGTCAATCATGGCCATGAAACAATTCAATGAGTCATTCATATGCTCCAGATAAAATAACTATTCAACTTATGGCAAGCTAGGAAGCATAATAAAATATAAACACAACTTAAATGCAAGAATAGATAAAGTTGATACCTTTAAGCTTTATTAGCTTTCTCTTGCTTTTCTTTTCTTCCCATACTAGGAGCTTCATTAGCCAAGCTTCCATTCTCACTTTTACTTTCTCCGGATTTCCTTCTTTCCCATTTTTCTCAATCTGAACATCCAATGTACATAATTTTATCAAAAGATACTAAATTCCAAGTTCAGAATGAAGTTTTTAAACAATTTAACTTAAGAACTTCAAAATATCCTTTGATTCAATAAAAGCTTCCCTTTTGCAACATGAAGCATTTTCTTAACTCAAACCAAGCAATAAATCCTCAATTCCAGTTTATAGAATGTGTAAATATATGTGCTTATATATATATATATATATGTCTACACGGTCCTGTACCAAGTAATGATAATTAGGATTATTGTTTACTATATATGAATAATGCCATAACAGCGAGTTGGGCCTTAAAAAAAAAAAATCATTCTCAATCCCACTTGACAACTTCCTTCCCCTCTTAGATAAGTTCTATGCTTCATAAAACATTTGCTTTAAATCTGAATTTCCAGATCACTATACTTATAATAGTTTTGCAAATGGTGTCTCAAGAGTTCCTCTTCATGCGTAAATTTCCAGCAAGCTTGAGAAGTTCCTTTTAATAATTTTTCACAATCATTTTCACAAGCAAGCGTGTGTATATGTATATGTCTTCCAACAACTTGAAAAGTTTCCTTTAATTGGTAAAAGCTTTCTTTTTATACATGTATTCATATAGCCACACACACGGGCTCCTACACACATACTCTCCATTTCAAAACCAAGGTATTTGTGTATCTTTATATACACATATACTTCCTCAGCTATGCATTCGTGTATATTTACTCACAGGCGCCCACGTGTGTGTGTGTGTGTATATATATGTATGTATATTTGTTCCCTTTCTCCATCAGATTTCAAAACTGAGACCCCATTTTCCTAACAAAAATTTCAAGCTTCTAGGTACATCCGAGCCAGCTACAAATCGGACATGTAACAGCAAAATTCCAATTCCAACTTGTATATCTATATTTCCCAAATCTCCAACTCCTGTTCCAGATTTCACATACCCATATATATATAAATACATATACTGACACGCATAAATATATATATATATATATTTCTTACAGTTCCCAAGACTTATTCCAGCTTTCAAATGTTCAGCACGGGTAACACTTGCACCTACATATATATATCATTCACAGACCCTCCTCTTCCTCTCGGACCCAGAAAATTCAAGTTTGAGAAAGAAAAACGCAGCTCTGTTTTCATCTTGTCTTAGTACCCAGCAAAGAATGACATGCATACTAAAATAAATCACTCAAAACTCATCTATGATCATTATGCAGGCATGAAACCACAGCTCAGAGATCGCGCACACACTGAACACAATATTAAAACTTCAGCTCAGACGAAGAACAGCATGAACAGTTCCAGTCAACCCACAGAGCTCAAATATTACGCCTACAATGAGATTAATCAGTAAATTTCATCCTATTACCTCTGATTTCTCGATTTTGCTAA
The DNA here is from genome assembly GCA_006871305.1 of Vachellia collinsii. NCBI lineage: Eukaryota > Viridiplantae > Streptophyta > Magnoliopsida > Fabales > Fabaceae > Vachellia > Vachellia collinsii. Next base: position 22,889 of record QFDD01000362.1, on the reverse strand, counting down.
GCTTTAACACCCATCCCAAAATGGATTCAGAGGCGGAGAAGAAGGAGCAGAGCCTACCTGGGTTGAAATCCTTGGTTGCTTGCGTTTTCCGATCACTATTCCGGCAACGGTGGCTCCCCTTCTCTCTCGCTTTCACTGCCTCGTATGCCCTCACTCTCTTGTCTCTCTCTCGGTCGTGATAACTGAGTGAGGAATGAGTAAAAAATGAATAAATGAAAGAGGAAATTGAGACTGATCTGTAAGCGTGGGAGGAAGCTTCTGAAACCTTCAGCTACATGTGTGGCATGCGTAAATTAGACACCTCATTTTCCATTTTTTTATATAAATCTTGTTAGTCAAAAGCTGGAATATTACATTCCAGATTTCTAAAACTGTAACTGATTATTGCACTCACAATGACATATACATAGAGAAACAGAGATTATGACTTTTCCATCGCTCCCTCTTTAAAACCAAACACTTTTTCCTTAACCTGAATCAGTTTCAATCCTTAAAGAATGAAGCTGGACAGCAGCATCTTATGCCAGTAAATATTCCAACTCATGAACACTATCCTTAACACAAACCTGAAAATATCAACATATAAGTTTTGGAGTATTGCTCTCAAGTTCAGGTTCTTAGTTTTATTCATGATTAAGTACTTTAAACTGCCCTCTGTCACACAGGGAAAGGATCGTTCCTTCATCAATGGCCAAGTTGATAAAAAAAAAAATAAGAATGCAATTGTAATCATGCTTAATTAAGTGATTAAAAAGTTATTGATTGAGATGATAAGTGATCTCACCATAAGGAGAAAAACAAAAACTTAGGTTTCAAAAAATGTACTTGTTGCAAAGATCTTAACATTGATACTCTACACCCATAAGAATCGGTCTCAAGTTCTGTAATGTTTCAAAAAAAAATAAATAAATAAATAAGAAGGGACCTTGGTGCAAAGAGGAAAAGTATGGGAGGGTAAGAGTGTCATTTCCCCTCCCAAACTTTTAATAACCGCCCAACACCTCCTTTTTCTCTCTGCTCTTTGTGCTTTCTCCATTATTCCAGACGACCCTTGCGACGAGAGAAAGAGAGAAACAGAGTGTTGGTTCGACAGGTTCATTTCTCATGGGAGAAGAGTGTTTTTTACTAATCTAAGCAAGGATTTGTGTTCAAGTAAATTTTCTGAAGCTTCCCCTATCCTCAGTTTTTTCTATCTTGATGATTTTGGGTTTTTAAGTTGAGTAAAGAGTGTGAAAAAGTAGACCTTTTACTGGTTAAACCAAGTGATAAGCAAGATTAGATATTTGTTTATTGATATGGAGCACTGGAAGTGGAGTTTTCTGGCAAGATTTTGATGTGGAGCACATACTGTTCATGCGAACAGTAACGTGAACAGTACCGCGTTCACTGCTGGTTCCGTTTGCAGAAAAAATGCGACGTGCGCTGTTCATTTGGGGGACTGTTCATTGAACAGTGTCTTCGTGTCACTGTTCACGGAACTGTTCATAGCACAGTAATTTCGTTTCCACTGTTCGTACGAATAGTATTTCGCCCCTACTCCGTTTTATGGCTGAAATATATGAAATTTTGGGGTTTCAGTGTAATACTGATGTTAGAAGATTATTATGACTTGAAATTATGAAGTGGAATAATTATTGTGAATTGAATAGGTTATATTATTGTTAGGAAAGGAAGAAGATAAATCAGAAGCTGAAAGGTAGAGAGGCTTTTTGTATTAAAAGCTTAGCAGGTGAGTGAATAGCATCCCATTATGATTTTATAAAATATGTTTTATTACATTTCGTATTCTTAAATTTAATTATCATATTATGGTTTCAGTGGTGAAAGTTTATTGGAATTATTTAATCCTCTCATTGATATTACAAAGAGTAAGATTTATGGATTTTATTTAATGTTATTTATTCTTTCCCAATTTCTGTTTATGTTGGATATTCATATATGAATTGGAAAGGAAAACTTTTGAGACATTGATTATTGTAAAAGTTAAGGTATTATAGTATTTATTCAAGATATTTAATCATTGTGATTTCATGCATGGAGATAATGAAAATAAATGATATTTAAATGCTATATACTCTATGCATGCTTGGAAAATGGGTTTTAAGGTATTACTTGCAGACTTTCATGCTGGGATCCTTGGTATAGAATATTCTAAAATGGTTAATTTTATCATTAAAGATGGTTTGGAAATTGATCCCACGCATGCTTGAGAATGTTTTTGAAAGGATTGAATACAGAACGTTGGTTACTAACAGCAGTACTGTTAGTCCTTGGCGCGCCATGGTAAATCTCGAGCTCGCTTGATATTCGTGGGTGTTAACTCACGCCTGTTATTCGTAGGTGTTATACCTGCGCCTGTTTCGTGGCCTTGAGCCGGGCCTGTTGGTTATTGACCCTCGTGAACTGTGTGTTCACGCCTGTTTCGTGGCCTTGAGCTACGCTTGGTTATTTACCCTCGTGGACTGTGTGTCCACGCTTGTTATTCCATTCTGTTGAAGTCCTACGAAAAGATGAGATGTGAGAATAACCTTTTTAAATCAATTTTGTAAAATATGTTATTTTGCCGTATATTTGAAATTATTCAAGGAATGATCTTTAATGAAATTTTAAATATGATTTGATTATATCTTACAGAAGTTGAGATTATTTATCGAAGTTAAATCCCTTTGATTGATTTCTGCAATTTCATTAGATTTTATAAATGGGACGTTATTCACCGGAAAATTTATTTTGACTTCAGATAGCTCAGTTGACCCTGTGCCCCTGGTTGAGCAGTGAAGAGCCTCGTCTTTGTTGAAATTCAAGTCGCCGATCTCTTTTTGGTAGCTACTGCTTGGTGTATATTTTATGTACATATGTTTTATCTTTTTGGATAAATGCTCCACGTAGTCTATAGACGGTATCCGTGTTCTTGTATTATATTTTGGGAAACATGTACACGCTGTGGTGGAGCATTGCTCCGAATTGCTGTTTTGGGTTTTCAGGCCAATGTAGAACTTTCGGAAAGTCTGTTATATAGAGAAAACTCTGCCGAAATTTCTACAGAAGCCTTAATATGTTGATAAATCAAGTAGAGTGTACTCTTATATCATAATCTTGGGAAAAGAAGGCATATATGTTTTATGTCTTTTGAACTTTGACAAACAGCATACGTTGAAAATTTTATAGGCTTACGGAGTGTGAGACCTCTCATAGTCCGTGCCGGTCACCTCTAATTTTAGGGCGTGACAAGTTCAAAGTCACTTGAAGATGCTATGAGTTATTAAAAAAATCATGTTTATGTTGGTTAAAAATAGTTTGATAACACTTATTTTAACTGTCTCATTGGAACTGAGAAATTATTTATATCATTAAAATTGTCTAAAAATTATTTTGGTTTCTATTTTTTATCTCTTCACACAATAAATTTAGAAGATATATAAATCTTTCTAAGATTTTTTACTAGGAAAAAAAATCATGTTAAGAGCAGGGTTCTGTTTTTTATTTAAGCATTAAATGATACTCAGATTTAAATTAATATTATACTATTTGATCAAAACAATTAATAATACACAGTGAAAAATTGTGTTTGTGGTATTTAATGAAACGGGTATGAAATATCTTATTTTTAGAAAAATGTTGGTTACGACGAAAGTTTAAAAAAGACCTCATAAAATCCAAATAAACAAAATGACCCGAGACTTGAGTGGAACGAAGCAATACTTTCTCCCCATTTTAATATGGGAGCTATTTAATTAATTTAGATATATTACAGAAATGTAATAAATTAGTTAATTATAGTAAATAAGATTTGATATTGATCTTTCTAAAATATTCAAATATAACATTATATATATTATACATTAATTTATAAGTTAAGTAAATTCGTTTAAAACTAAATAATAAATATAGAAGATGAAATGAATTGAAATTTTAGGGATACAAGATAGCATATATTAAGAATTGCTCACAACTATATATTTTTCAATATATGACAGCTATATATAAGAGCACCATCAAATTTGGAGAGGTGCTGTTGGCACAGACTAATATTTGACGGTTTTAATTTCAAAAAAATGAAAACCATAATTAACAGTTTGCAACTGTTAAGTACAGAAAAAAAGTACCCGGTAAATACATTCATGTCTGTAGTAGTAGGCACTGCACCAAATGATGTAAATAATGTATGTGTGATACTTTGATTCATTCTCTTGGAAAATTTAATATTTTGACCCCCTGAATATTTCCGAAGAAAATGGCTAAATGCATCATTCCTATCTATCAAAATTCAAATCAAACGCCAACTATAAGAAAAAGAATTACATATTCTAAATTAAATTCCTCTAAAAACATTACCCCCTCCAATTAAATATAATATCTTATTCGGAGTGATGGTAACAATATTTCAAATGATATCTAAAAAGAAGAGAATATTATATTTGAGGATGCCAACTTGCTTTGGTTTTGTTTCAAAATATATATATCAAAATATAATTTTTAACAAAATATTATTATTAAACCATTTCACTCTTTGTTGATAAATATAAAGATTGATCGAGCAATCATTCATCTAAAAAATATAATAAAATTAAAACAGAAAATATTATATACCTATTTGAATGGATCATGTTTTAGCATTGTTAGTTGGATACGATTAAGGATAGCTCTCAACGGTGTTATTGAATTTATACATACCCAAAGTCAAGACTCTAAGCCTGCCAGAGCTTTTCTCGCTACCACATCAATGTTTATTGGTTGATATATATATTTATATGTATGTATATTGAAACGAGTACTAAAAAGCTTAAAAATGCTACTATTTTAGAACGAGGTGGATAAAACAAAAAACAGATATAAAAAGGTTATGGACAAGCAGATTGTCCTGAAATAGAGATAATAAAAGGGGGAATTATTATAAAGTCCCATTCAAAAGAATAAATATCAGAAAGGTCCCATTTGGCAACTTAAACAGTTACCATTGATAACTCAAGTTACTCGCATTAACAACTTCTTAGGATCTTTCTGACATTAATTTTTTTGCACGGAACTTTATATTAGTGTATGTCAGGAAGGGATCCAACAATTAATGCATTTTGGATTGTTGTCCCTTTACGAATCCCAAAAGCCAAACCACCACAATAAATCGTAACCCATCTTTTGTTTTCTTTCGGACAAAATTAAATATGTGCATGCGAAAGTCAATAATAATATAATTAAACTACGAGGACTAGCTACTACTGCCACTTGTAAGTAGTAGAAAAAATAACTCATCACAAAAATCTTGAGTCCAATTCTATCTTTTTAAACCACTTTTTTGAGACAATTGCATGTAACAAAAACAAAACCACTACAACATTCGTGCATGCTAATTCTGTAAATTTTGCTCCACTTTCCGCCGTTGCTATTATAAACAAATAATAAATATCACTAAAGAATATACACATCATCAAAATTTCACACTATTAGAACATACAGTAGCTGTTATGTGTGTGTGTGTGGCGGGGGGGGGGGACATGATTTGAGATTCCTATGAAAGTTAACCATTGGAACAAAAGTATATGAAAAGTGTTAGTCTAGTGTATGGTGTATTATCCTGATTTTAATAAATCAGATAAATACATTTTCAGTTTGTGAATAATATATCTTGCATCTTTATATATATAAATTACAGTTCCGTATATTTTTATATTGTTGACCAAATGGAGGAATTTTTATTTTCAACGCAAAGGGAATATTATTTAGGGTGTTGGGGAAATTATGAAAATTAATTAGGACAAAATTGTTGATAAAATCATGAATTTCATTTGCAAGGTAAGATCCAAATCATTTCATGTGTACGCGCTTAGATCTCCACTGTTCTATTTTTCTAATTCCTTTCATAATGCTCTAACCATTCAATTTTTTTTTATCTATATTCTACTTGAATAAGTTTTTTGGAAGAATTATAAAAATATAAAATTGCATCATTTGATCATGGTAATTAAGATATCAAAGTATTTTAAATTTTATGTAGAGTACAATAATAAAAAAAGCAATTGAAAGTTGGGGTGGCAAAGCTTGCAATTCAATCAGGAATCATATATAATTGGTGAGCATATGACTTTGAATTCTCAATGCAAAGAAAAAGGAAGTTGGAAATTTTGTGTAAAATAGAGGATTTACTTTTACTTTTTCTTTTTTTATACATGAGTGAACATTAATGAAAATAAGAAAGGGAATTACTACAATATTCTAAGAAAGTGATTTAATTACAAAAAAAAAGCCACGATAACAAGTTGAAAGTATAAACCTCTTAACAAGTAAGAACTAACAAGTACTAAAATTTATCATTACATATTACTTAATTGTTATTATACTTTTAGGTAATTAATTACATTCTCTGGGACCTTACAATAATCTCTCCAATAAGAAATAGGGAGAATCACAATTATATTTCAAGAACGAGAAATAATATCTTATTGCAAGTGTAAAAAACTTGAATGAGTTACTTCCACTTATCATTAATATGTTATTGGGAGTTATCGATTATGTTTTTAAAATTTATTAGGTATTATTTCTCTTACTTAAAACTTAATTGTGATTTTCTGAAAAATAATCCAAGTGACACAAATAAAATTACCCTTATATTTTGGATGCATATACAAATAGAATTTTGATTTGATAATCACGTTTGAATAATTCCAAAGAAAGAGGTTGCCAGACAAAAATTACAAAGAAAGAGGAGGTCGAAGTCCAATGATTAGCTAGAACTTATACGAACAGTGACTCCCACAACTCTGGCCTTCCCCAAACTGACCCTCCATTTTAACAAAGTCTTGGTCGCAAAACTCCATGGTGAAATTCCGGAATTGCCCTTCATCTACTCCACTGTTCAGCAAACTCTCCCACCACTCTTCTGACTGATCTCGCTCTGCAAACACTATCCTCTATGATATAACCAGAGCTAGTTCCAGCTCCTGCATCACCCTCGTCACTCGCAGAAACAACCTTATTCTTATTGTCATTGTTACTCCTCAGCCATGGTGAATTCTTAGAGAAACTATGAGGCTGATTTTATCACTACGTGCTGCTGCTTCACTTTTCCAGTCTCCTCTATATCATCATTCTTATTATTCGCCTCTTTAATTTCTTTCCTCTCTTGGCTTTCTTCTTTCTTCCTGTTTCTCATATTGGTGTGCCAGAAGTTCTTCACGTCATTCGCTGTTCTTCCCTGTAGCCTTCCAGCAATCAACGACCATCTATGTGTGTGTGTGTGTGTGTGTGTCCACAAACAAATAATCAAAGAGCTCTCGGCTAAGTAATTATATATATATATATAGAGAGAGAGAGAGAGAGAGAAAGACATAGAGAAGAACGTTTATGCGTGCCTGTTGCCTAGAAGTTTATGGAGCCTTCGAATCATATCCACCTCATCGTCAGTGAAGCTTTCTCGGTTGATGTTGGGTTTCAAATAGTTCAACCACCTCATTCTGCAGCTTTTCCTGCATCTCCTCAAACCTGCAAATTTTTTAATGCAAACCAATATCATATCTATATATGTGTGTGTGTGTGTGTGTGATGAGTGATATATATATATATATCTATGCGTACATCTGTTTATATATATACCAGCTCTATGAGGAACAAGATGCCATTTTCCTTCGCCATACTTGTGAACGCAGGCTCTGAGAAGATTGTCTTCCTCTTGGGTCCAAGTACCTTTCCTCAACTCTGAGTTGATCTTCTCCATTAATTTGAACGCTTTTCCTTGAAAGGCTCGCTAGATAGTTAATACTCACACACACACACACATGTACCGATGTATCTATATATATACATCTCTCCTTTTCTCTCTATATATAAGCGTTAATATGTATATCTTGTCCTCACTCTCCTGTGAGAGTGAGTATGAGGAGGAATAATCATAAGTAGTGGTTTAGCAGGGCAAATATATTAATTATAACGTCCCAGTTATGCGTAAATAAGAGGATACCAAGCCTGCGTGGCCTCTTTGCCATCCCAGATTCTAAAGTTTCTATGTTTCTATTCTCAACTGTACTACGGACAAGTCTAAAAACACCATCTTCAACTCAATGTACAGGGTGGTCCACGCACAAAAGCAATTTCTGTTGCTATAAATATATACATATATGTTTGCATACTTATTTTGTGAATTATTATTAATATCCTTCATGACTTGTGAACTATCATACTTTTTGTCTTTTAATATTTCATGTTATACGTGTGTGTTAACCCGGAACCAGTTTCAGTGCTAAACTTTAGACTTAACTCACCCTACTAATCTGATCTAGATTGTTTAGATCTTAATCTGGACGGTCCAGATTTGATTTTTTTTAAAATAAAGATTTTGTAAGTAAAAACTTATTTTTTAAGAAAATAGTAGTTAAGAGATTGCTTTTATTTTTTATTCTGCATCTACTGAAATAATTTTTTTTTTAAAAAATAGATTTTTATAAAATTAAATCTGGATCATCCAGATTAAATCTGAACGATTTAGATCAGAATAGTAGGATAAATTAAGTTTTGTGCTTAACACTGAAACTGGTTCCGTGTTAACCCACCAACATGTTTGTCCTTGCTCTAGTTTCTTCTGTTAAATTATGGCCTGCATGTCAAAGTACCGTCAGAATTAGGAGACAAGGTAACGTGCAACATCTGAGTCCACAAAGATTATCTGGAGGTAGTAGCAACCAGCACCCCGACCATCACCCATGAACATAAACAATGTTCAAAAAACCGGACCGGACATTGAACCGGTTAAGATAATGAGTCAAGAGTTAATGGGTCAAATCGGAATCAGACTGGTCATATTAAAATAATGACATTTAATTAACAATATTAAAATATAATATTTTTAATAATGTTTAATTTCAAAATATTCATCTTTATCAGTTAAAATATTTTAGTCACTGTAATTAATAATCATTCATAATAAAAAAGCATCATTAAAATTCATTCATCAATCATAAAACGCTAAGAATTAATTATAAAAAAACCATATTTGTAGTAAAAAAAGGAAAGGAAGAAATACCATCTAGTTTTTCCCTTTATCACTAAATATTAATAAAAACAGTAAACAAAAAAAAGGAGAAATTGCATTAAGGTCCCATACAAGAAAATTAATATCAGAAAGGTTTCAAAGGTTGCTATTGATAACTCATTCGTTTGTCAATGGTACTTTTTTACTTGTTATTAAAAACCTTTTGAGACCTTTCTTATATTAATTTTTTTGCGTGGGACTTTAACGAAATTTTTTAAAAAAAGAAAAGCAAAGGAAGCATATAATTTTTTTTTTAAAAAAAGCACAAAAAAGCCTATAATTTTTTAAAATATATATATGACCCGGTCAACCCGGTTTTTTACTGGGTTGATCAGGTTGAAGCTGGGTCGATTGGGTTGATCCGAGTCAACCCGATCCCCGGTCTAATAGTGAATCGGACCGGACCATGGACCAGTTCACCGTTTCACCGACTAATTTGGTCCGTTTTTTGTTCTTTGCCTATAAAGAAGGTGCTATTACGTATGTATTTATAAAACACCTCTCAATTTTGAAATTCCAGTATCAGCGGTATTTAAAGTCCTATATTATATTATGTGTCATAGATATATAGGCCACCTTTTTAAATATGGGTTAAGGAGTAGATCTGTTTTGAAAGTTTTAATAGAATAATGTTGTTTCAAAATGTTTTCTTTTTTAGTTTAATATTGTTTTTAAAGTTTCAAAATGTAATAATATTACCTTAACCCCATTTAAAAAATTAATGTTGACTGTTAACATTTTTAAAGTTATGAGGCAACATTACTCCATTTTAACACATTTGATGCAGTATTGCGCACACAAAAATTGCGGAACAACATTTCTCTTGATAAGTAAAGATTTTCAGCGTAAATTTGTACATTAACTCTTTAAATTATTCTAATCTTATAAATATACCCACATAATTGAATACAATTCTGTGAAGACAGTGTTTAGCTAGAAATACATTTTAATCTCTGTTCTGCAACAAAAAAAAAAAAACAGAGAGCATTTTAATCTTTAAAATCTTTCATTTACGGTTCAGAAATCCCCATAGATTAATAGCTAATGAGTTTTCTTCCCCAAAAGATATAATGAGGGTTGAGTGAAACACTTTTTTCTTAAAAAATGTAACTGATTTTTTTTTTTATTGAAACTAACTAATTGAAGTGATGTATAATCTTTACAGCAAAAATTTACATTCATATAGCCGGATGTTACGGATCTAGTTGGTTTTCTTTTTCTAGCACCATAACAACATAACATATACATATATATGACATAGCCATACGAACTATTCACAGTAAATGAAGTTCAAGACGAGACATGCATATTGTTCATTAATTGATCGATGTGAAAAATAATAAGAGACTCTCTTAATTTATTTATATGTTTTTAATAATGTTAATTTTCATGTTTTTTTATATTTAACACAGTACTCCATCTAGTCCTTATTAGAAGACACCAACTAGAATAATTTTCCATCCTAAGTATTAGTCACCAACTGACTTAAAACTCACTATTTTTCCATTTTAAAAGGCACCAACTAGGATTATTTTTTATCCTCGGAATCCACATCATTTAAAAGGAGGTAAAGTTAGAAAAATTTTCACTTGAAATCCACATCATTTAAAAAGTGGAAAGTTTAGAAAATAAGGATTGTGGGAGTGATTTATATTGCTTAAGTAGTTATCCATAGCAGCTTAACTATAAACAACCAAAAGTACTTAAAAAAAACATTTTCACACAAATCGAAATAAAAATAATTTTACATATTTAGAACTTCGTAAAATCACTTAAAATAAGTTAATTTGAATACTCATTCACTCATTTCTTTGTTTGTTTTTTGGTATAACTCATTCACTCATTTCTAAAACTTCATTACAATAGTAATACCCAAATTTCTATCTAGAAAATGAGAGGATATATGGAGCAGCCCGCAACTTTTGTGGATCTATCTAGATTTTCTAAGCTTTTATTATCTAAATATTTGATATCACAAAAACATATATTTTATTATTTGGGATAAGATGGTCATATATTGTCCACGTAGTTAACTTGAAAGTAATTGAAAACGTATAAAATTGGGATAAGATGGCCATGTTATTGGCTAAATTAGTGGAATTAGTTTGGTCCACTTAATAAGCAAAATCATTATTACAATCAAATCAATTAAGCTTTGTCTTCATGATCCAGATGCTATTATACAATTTGTTCATATTCATTTAACAATTAAATAGGCTGTGATGAGACACGTGTTCTGAGAAATACTATTTCTAAGATGAGTTTGTATGGTGTACTCTAAAATTTATGAATGGGTTAATATGCAAATTTGTTATGAAAATTTTTGTCAGACTAATGTTGTCTTAGAAATTTTTTAGAATCAATGTTGTCTAGCAAATTTTAAAATGGAGTGTTTATGCTTACCGTTAAAAAACTAACATTACCGTTAACATTTTTAATGGTAATTAAGAGGCAACGTTGCACTATTTTAAAACTTTTAGAGTAACATTGCTCTTAAAAAATTTAAAGGAAAAAATTGCTCTTGAGCCAAAACTTCCGATACAAATTTGCATCTTTACCCTTATGAATAATATAAATATTTTTAATGATTATTTAAATTTAGGGTTAAAATGAAAATTTGCCTTAGAAGTTTTTACTTAAAAACAATGTTACTGTAAAAGTTTTTATTTAAAACTGTCTAGATACTGTTAAAATGAAGCAATTTTCCCTTTACCATTAAAAATATCACTGATCAACATTAATTTTTTTAACAGAGTGAGACGATATTGTTACCTTCTGATACGACATTAAACCCAAAAAAAAACCTTTTGTACAAACCTGTTTCTTAACAAAAACTTCCGAGAGAAATTTACACCATAACCATTAAATTCATTGCTAAGTGCATTAGCCAAATTGGTTCAATTTGATAATAATAGTGATATATAATAGAAGTATGGATCAACATATGTAAATATATTTAATCAGATGGAGTCGGAGGTTTAACAAATAATTTATTTAGATTCCGACCGACAGGGCCACATTTTGTTATTTTTAGAAAAATTTGTAATGTTATTGGCCCAGTTGTCTAATTTTCTTGGCTTCCTGCAATTACAAAATTTGGATGACCTCTTATCTCTTATTTGTCCTCTTGATTTTTGACAGAATGGCATAAAGAATTGGACCACCAACGTTGAATGACTATATATGAATACAGCAAGAATAATAACATTCTGTTTGCAATAAATTTTGATAGAATGTAAAGAATTATGTTCTTTAAATTAGGCATGAGTAATATTATGTAAGTTTTGTTGGTAGGTCATTAATTTCGAGTTTCTTAGACAAAAATAATAGGGTGAATATAATTTTTAATCCCTCAAGTTTACATGAGTTTTGATTTTAGTCCATCAGATTTCAAACATGTGGTTTTGATCCCTATAGTTTCATAAGATTTAAATATTTAACGGTGTTAATTATCATTTTAAGTGTAAGGATTAAAACCAAAAGTTATAAAAGTATATGGACTAAAATTAAAATCTTTTAGTCCCTATACTTTTGACTATTTTGCTTTTAGTTCCTATATTTTTAACGGATTTTAGTTTTGGTCCATATACTTCACAACATTTAATTAACACTGTTAAATATTCAAATCCTTATAAAACTATAAGGATTAAAACTATATATTTGAAATTTGATAGATTAAAACTAAAATTCATGTAAATTTAGAGACAAAAAATGATATTAACCCAAAAAAATCACCATGTTGAGAGAAATTTCTCCCATTAAGACACATAAGTTATTGAGTTAGTTTAATACCCACCTTCTCTTTTTTAAAGTATAACACAGATTTTGAGAAAATAAGACATACTTTTAATATTGTCCTCTTTGATATTATATACTTTTTCAATATTTAATATATACAAGACATTATTTAAAAACTGATTCTGATTCTAAATATAAGATCCATTTTTTATTTTTATTATTTTTCCAATTGAACTACAATCCCAAGAAAAAAAGTGTATAGCATCCATATTCTTACAATTTCATTCAAACCTTTTCTATTTTGATTTTAGATTTGAATTGTCTTGTTCTAACTGGTAAAGGCTGGACTAATACCAATTGAAGTGGAGGGTTTCTTCAAACAACAAGGAGCTGAGTCAACTATTTAATCAAATGATATTGAGCATGTTTCTTTTAGTTGGAATCGAAATATCCATGAGATCCGGTTCACAATTTGTATCGATTAAACAAATCGTTGGAATTCCCAAAGTGATACAGTCTCGAAGAGCCGTATATTCCTGTTGCTGATCAACGATTATTACAATGTCGGGTAACCCGTCATATATTTAATGCTGACACCAAGGTGGAGGTGTAAGAGTTGAAGGATGAAGAGGAAGACGACATTGGGGAGAACTTGGCAGGTCTTCTTGTGTTTCCAGTAGCAAGAAAGGAGACCAAAAATAGGATAAAAAGAAAAATGAAATACCTTGATCGAAGGTATGCAATGCGCGATAAACTGAGCAGCGTTGAGGCGAGGACGAAGTCTCACTTCTGTCGGCAGGAAAGGGAACGCCAACGGGGATAACGCGCGATAAACTCAGCAACGTTAAAGCTATCACCGAGTCATGCTTCTGTCGGTGAGAAGGATAGCGCCGACATTCAAAGGTAGGGTGACAAGATGGCAAGAATACCTTGGGCAACAACACTGGGGAAAAAAATTCAAGACCACCAATCTGGAGATTGTGCAAAGACGTCGTTGCAGCAAGAATATGGTTCTGGACAAAACAAGCTGGACACTACCTTGAGTCTCAGGGATCAACCTGGCTTGGGTACCATGGAAACCTTTGCACATGGACCTCAATATTGCAAATGAAATAAACTATTATTGATCTTCCTCATCTGAATATATACAGAGAATAGATCCTAGAAAACATAAGTACCAATGCACGGTATTGGGCTCACTGTACAAGCCCATATTAAGAAAAATGGTATCATTACAACACTCTTCCTAATATATTATACTAATATCCAATTTCCCAATACTTCAAACACATTTATTACAAAAGGAAATTAAGTTGATAATGAAGTTCATTCCATTGGTGAGTCATAATTTTCGTAATTCAATTGACTAGATCAAAAGCATAACATTTTAATCTTAAGATATCTTAGGTTGATGCTTACTATATGAATAAGTCATATCTTGTCTGAATTAGCGATGAAATCTACTTTTTCAACATGATTTACGGTCTATAAGGTAAGTATGTTAGAACAGTTTTGTCTTGATCGGTGTTAATGTGATTTTGTAACACTTGGCAAACAGAACCGAAAAAGTTGGATGCACAAACTTTCTAATGATACAATGTACAAGCAATTTGGACGAGAAATGAAAGAGATAAGAACTTAAAGATTTTATGGTTCTAGTAGCAATTTCTTTTCACTGGTGTAAAGGAATCCCTCTCGTCTATAAAAAAAAACTGTGGCAAAATATTTATTGCAAAACTTGTAACTTTGGCAAATGCTCGTAGAAAAGTCCCATACGGAATAGCATGAGAGAGAAACTGTATTATACAAACATCTAGCGCGATTTGTATTGTGCCAAGCTGCGTAACGCCAACTTGTAACCCAAGTGGGGGCATAAAGGTGATGGAACACGGCTTTGGCATTGCCTTGTTGGGTTGGATGGTGCAACTAGCTTGCCTGCCTGTTCCAAGATAAAGATAAGATTTAGTGAACATAATAATCTATGTTATGTCCTTTAGAAGTTCAATTGGTGAAGTATGGTCAAATCTCATCCGTCCAGGCATTAGGAGGAATTGTGCAAAACTCAAAATGGCCTTACAATTAATCAGTCACCCAACACACACACGTTACATATAACCATTTTAATATGAGCAATATAATATGGAAGGGATTTAAAAGTGAAATGCGACGAGGAGGGCCCATGTAGTCGATCATATGACACCTGCGAGAAGCTTCGGTATTGCACCGACCTTCATCGATCAGCGGAAGAATATACGTCATTCAAAAAAGTATTGAAACTATATTTATGTTTGGATGTGTACCACAAAAGAAGAATGAGAGTATGGCTACCAAAAAAAAGATAGGTTAATGAAACGCATCTTTCTTTCTACTTCCTCTGGCCTTGTGGCATGGCTACCTGCATGGAAAAAACACTGCTCTACTATCATGGAGATACTTTCCTTTGATCCTTTTGTTCATGAAACATTTTTGTTATAATTGCAATATAGATTTTCACATTGATCAAAATATTTAGATGTTTGCCATAGTGAATGGTTGATCAGTTAATCAGACATATTTTAATATAAATTGTAATCAATAAATATTATTTTAGAAGTAATTCAATGATATTTAGAAGTTCATACCCTAGGGAACTGTAGCGCCTTTGAAACCCTGGAATGGGCTGCTATTATCTAGTTGGGACCTGCAATTGCGATATATCTGAAGAAATCAAAAGTCTTATATATTGATGCTTTAGACATTAGCTAAAGAGATGGTCTAACGAATTTCTTTTTACTGGATACTTGTCTGTCTCATCTTTACACCTTAGTTGACAAAGAGTATGAAATTCAATCTAATCGTTTATGTTTCACTCTCATTTGTCAAAAAAAAAAAAAAAAAAACGGGGGTTTCAAAGAAGGTATTCAAGTATTGGAAAAAAAATTTTGTAAGTACCTTCACTTTCTCTCAATTTTTAATTTTATACATCTATATTTGTTATAAAATGCCTTAATATTGCTCTATTAGCACCTTTAGCCTAGTTAACGATTTTATTAAAGAGAGAAAATGGCATATATACCAAATTAAAAATTGAAGGGAAATATGGGTACTTAAAATCATATTTTATTCAAAATTTATAGTACAAAATTGTGTGTTTATAGTACTTAAAATATAGAATTTATAGCACTATTTATTTATAAATACTTAACAATGGAGCTAAAAATATATCTAGTTATAAATTATTCCGTAAATTTTATTAAAAATTTATGTATTTGTGTGAATAAATAATACATATGATTCCTTTTAAAAAATGCATTTTTTTCTGTTAAACAAGAGTTTTTCTATAAAAAAAACAATAAATTTGTTTATAAACTCGAAATCACCCACCGTAATCAATATATTATAATGTTATTATTGAGGTGACTGAAAATTTAATTTTCTTAATGATTACTAATTATTTATGAAGTTTTGTAATTCCCTTCTATCTCTTCATGTAAAAACGTTGGAAATTCATGGATGCCATTTATCAGTTCGTCAATGTCCTCCTTCATTGAATCCTACACTTAATCCTTTATTAGGATGTGCAAGCCATATATATGATCAAAAAGTTGGATGGACAAGCTTTCTAATGATACAATCTACGTACAATTTGGATGAAAGATGAAAGAAATATAATTTTGACCTTCAATTTTTATGAATTTAAAAAACGGGAAATTGATCCTTTGGTCCATAAAAACCTGTCTTCATGTAATGAAAATGAAAGAGGTTGATAAGTAGAAATACTTACATACTTCAAGAATATTATTGTCACATTATCTATACCCTCTCTAATAAAAATATTAAAATTATCTTTTTTATGGATATCATATTTCATAAATAAATATCTTAATCATTAGAGATATTTATTTTCCTTAAAAGCTTATATATTCTTTTGGTTATATTTATAAATCACTATCAATATTAATTTGATCTTAAAAATTTAACAAATTTCTAACATATCACTATTTAATACCTGCTATCATAGATTAAAGTAAATGAACATATAATAAATTAAGGTAAAATTCGTATGTTCACTTGCAAAATTTAATAAAATGACTTGCAAAATGAAATAAAAAAATTTTCTCTATCCCTGTAAATAGATCGAGAGCAGTATCGATTGTTTATTAAATCCTTTTCTTATACAGTGGGAGCTGTCTCCGGCCGGCCTCTGATAATCTCCGAGAGCAAAATCATCGATTCCATAGTGCGAAAAATCGCCGGAAGGCTATCGTCTATCTGTCACTTTCTTTGACATTAGCTATTTTATGAACATGGGACCTCATGGGCTTGAGCTCATTGGGGACACTTGAAGCTTCTAGAAGAGCTACACATGGAGATGCACAATTACAATACTGGCCTTGAGAATTATCCAAGAGACTATGAAGCTATGGCGATTGCTGCCTGTAAGAATTATTATAGTATTGTAACATTATTTCATTCATTTGTATCCAATTGGGCTAATTAGAGTAAGGCCCAACAGCCCAAAAGCCTTGTATCTAGCATATCCATTTATCTCTATACTAATTTATATAAACACTACACTTGTACAGAGTTTCCAATAATAATGAAGTAATTTCAGTTACACATATTATCCTAGATAACTTTACATGGTATCAGAGCCAGGTTAAGCATCAGCAGCATGTTCATGGAGAACACTATCATTCTCAAAAACTACATGATCAAGGGTTGCATTTGCATCATCAGTGTTAGTGTCAAAATAAAACAGTTTTCTAGCTTCAGCACTTACTCCCCCTTGGTCAGGAGGTAAGCTGTCTTTGAAGAGAAATTTGTCCTGTTGAAAGAAAACATACCTACTGACAAAAAGATCCTTAGTGTACAAAGTATGGAGGATAAACCCCTTTTGGTTACGGGGATACCCAAGAAACACACAAGGAATGACTCTAGGTTTGAACTTGTCAGAAGCATGCAAATCAATGGCATAAGCTAAAGAACCAAACACACGTAAATCATCATATGGGGGGTGTCTTATAAATTCATTCAAAAGGTGTTTGGTAGTTGAGAACTTTAGAGGGAATACAATTGACTAAATATGCGACCATTTGAACACATTCACCCCAAAATTTTATTGGAATACGAGACTGCATAAATAAACTCCTATCAATCTGTATTAAAGTTCTATGTTTCCTTTCAACAATGCCATTTTGTTCAGGCATGTAGAGGCAACTAGTTTCATGAGTAATACCCTTGTTCAAAAGATAATTGTGAAGATCTGAAATAGAAAATTCAGTCCCACTATCACCGCGAACTTTCTTAACAGAAATGCCAAATTGATTCAAAGCATAAGCAACAAAGTGTTTAATGTGATCAGCAACTTCAGATTTAAACTTCAACCAAAAAATCCAAGTGGCTCTAGAGTAATCATCCCCTATGGTAAGGAATAAACGATGTCCAAAATGCATGGGTGTCCTATAGAGACCCCAAACATCCATATGCAACAATTCAAAACAATGTTTACTTTTAATGCAACTAGGAGAAAAGGGCAATTTTATTTGTTTGGACTGAAAACAAATATTGCAATTTTTATTCATAGGCATGCAATCACCATTGACAGTGTGTAAGCGTTTTAACACAGAGAATGGAACATGCCCCAACCTATTATGCAACAACCACATATCAGGGTTTTTTACAGCATGAGCAAATTCACTAACAATATTACTATGTACATTTCCATTGTATTGCAAAATGTACAATCCATCAACTAATCTATCAGTTGCCTTTATCTTTCCACCTTGAAGGCCCTGCATCAAGCAATAGTAAGTGAAGAATGCAACCATGCAGTGGTGTTCCCTAGTCAACTTAGACACATATATGAGATTAAATTGCAAGCTAGGTGAATATAAGACTGTTGTTAATTCAAAATTAGTAGAAAATTTCAGCTTTCCTATATGAGTCACTATTACGTTATCACCATTTGGTATTCTAATTGTTTTAATAGGTCCAAAATAAGGTGTATAACTATATAATAGAGACAAAACACTAACTAAATGTGTTGTAGCTCTCGAGTCAATAACCCAGTTAGTGTGTGTATATGTATGAGATAATGAATGAGCCAAACATGTACCAATCAGAGCATGTACTGGGGTAGCAGGTTCTCCATCCTTTTTGAGAAATTCCAAAAGCTTTTCATATTGTTCTGGAGTAAGACTAGAAGTTAGCATGTTGGCAGCACCTTCGCCTTCCTTACCTCCATTTCCTTCTTTGTTCTTATTTCCCTTAAAATTAGTAGGGAAACCGATCAAATGCCAGCAAGCCTCCTTAGCATGTCCTTTCTTATGGCAGTGGGAGCACTCAATGATATTGCCTCCTTTTCCTCTGCCTCGACCACGACACTCAATTATATGAGTTATTCTCACATCTCTTCTTCTCATATGAGCTTATTATGTAGTATAGATTCTGTTACTCAACCTAAAACTTATTTAGAAGCTATTAAGAATAAGGAATGGGTCAATGCTCTGAATTTATAAATAGAGGCTCTAGAAAAGAATCACACATGGGATATAGTGTCTCTCCCTAGAGGAAAGAAACCTATAGGATGCAAATGGATTTATAAAATTAAATATAAAACAAATGGAGAGATATATAAGTATAAGGCTAGGTTAGTGGCTAAAGGATACACCTAGAAGGAAGGTATTGATTATCATGAGACATTTTCACCGGTAGTCAAAATGATCACTATAAGGATTATATTTAAATTGGCTGCTGTAAATGAATGGAAATTGTACCATATGGATGTACACAATGCCTTTCTGCAGGGAGATCTAAATGAAGAGATTTACATGACCATACCCCAAGAGGTTTACAAGGGGGAGAATATGGTATGTAAGTTGAATAAGTCATTATATGGGCTTAAACAAGCCTTAAGACAGTGGAATTTCAAATTGTCTGCAGCCTTAAAACAAGAAGGATTCAAACAAAGTAAGTATGATTACTCACTCTTCACTAGAAATTATCATAATGGTGTGGTATATGTGCTAGTTAATGTGGATGACTTGCTAATTACAGGCAGTTCAGAACTTAGAATAAAGGAAGTTAAGGAATTTCTTCATAGTAATTTTAAAATTAAAGATCTTGGAATATCAAAGTACTTTCTTGGTATAGAAATTGCTAGATCTAGTAAAGGAATTGTCTTGTCACAGCAAAAATATGTACTAGATCTACTATAGCAAACACAAGGATTGAAAGTGTTAGCCTATGAAGAGGGTAAAAATAAAAGGGAAGACCTATTAAGGAATCCGGAAAGGTATAGAGGATTAGTAGGTCGACTTATGTATATTTAACAGTGACACATCCTGATATATCTTTTCCTGTGCAGGCACTAAGTCAATTTATGCACAATCCCATGAAAAGTCACATGGTTGGAGCTCTTAATGTGGTGCGGCACCTAAAGCAAAATCCTGGTCGTGGGGTGTTAATGAGTTCAACAAAGGCATTGAATCTATATTGCTTCTATGACTCGGATTGGGGATCTTGTGGAACAACCCGAAGGTTTGTAATAGGATACTTGATCAAGATGGCGGGATGTCTCATTATGTGGAAAACCAAGAAGCAAAATACGGTGTCTAGATCTTCAGCGGAAGCGGAGTATAGAGCTCTGGGAGTTGCTGTCTCAGAAATTGTATGGATCGTGGGTCTACTGAAGGAGTTAAAGATTAGCCATCTGATGCTTGTAAACATCCATTTTAACAGTAAGGCTACTATTTATATAGCTGCCAATCCAGTTTTCCATGAGAGAACAAAGCACATTGAAATTGATTTACACTTTGTACGAGAGAAACTCCAAGACAAATTGATTAACCTACAGCATGTGAAGTTTGCACATCAAGAGGCAAATATTCTAACAAAAGCAGCTGGAAAAGAAATACAGAAGAAAATGTTGGACAAGTTAGGTACTATTGATATTTTTAAACCCCAAATTTGAGGGGGAGTGTAAGAATTATTATAGTATTGTAATAGTATTTCATTCATTTGTATTCTATTGGGCTAATTAGAGTAAGGCCCAAAAGCCCAAAAGCCTTGTATCTGGCGTATCCATTTATCTCTATACTAGTCTATATAAACACTACACTTGTACAGAGTTTCCAATAATGATGAAGTAATTTTAGTTACACATATTATCCTGGGTAACTTTTCACTTCCAGAATGCCCAACCTGAAGCTTCTTGACATTGGCGGCCATTCCATGACCACGCATGGAGTTGGTAGAATACTAAGGTGTTGTTCGAAGCTTGAGCATTGAAGACTTGGGTCTGAGGAGGAAGAGGTTTCCGAAGCTTGCTGTGCGGGGCCCGCAACCTTTCAACTATTTTGATGGTGAAGGGAGGAATCCATGGGAGTCCAAGAAGAGTGAAGGCAGAGAGAGATATGAGTGTTTGGTTGGATTTGTGGCCGGAGCCAGAGATTATTTTCATCGTAAAGCACTTGCTTGTGATACACCCACGGAGGACGACGACAACGATGAATATAATCTTATTAGTGTGTCGGTATCTCTTAAAGAGAAACCTAATACATTCTTAATTAAATTGCTAAATTAATATATTAATATTTACTATATATTATTTTATAACCTTAAAATCTCTTTCACCAACGTCACTGTTCCTAAGAAAAAATTCTCCAAAAAATGATGAAATGAACCAAAAATAACAAAAGAAGAGAGATCCAGAAACAAAGGAAGAGGGACACACCATTGACGATCTCAGCTTCATTTTTTATGGACATTCCAATCATGCATGCAAAAGGATCATAAAATAAGCTGTTGTCAAAAATAGATATAAATTTACAAACCATCTTACTTACAAAATTAATAATCAAAGGTGAAATTTAATGCTTGCTACTTCAATCAAATGAAATTTGCCCGCGAGATCTGAAACATAACGATACATACTTGATAAGATCATCTCAATATCTTGAATATAACTAATACACTTGCAATTATGTTCCATGTTGCATTTCGTTCTTCCATATCATATGAAGCAAAAGGGAATATGTCAGGCACATCTTCTAAGAAAGACAAATCTGATAGGTTTACCAATATTTCAATTATGATATTTTTCAATCAGTCCAGAAATTGGAATATAATGAAAAATTGAAATTTATGGATAACAGATGTGTGATTTACCCTGTGATTGACAAAAAGCTCAATTTTTTACATCAAACAAAAAATTTGCAATAAGAACTACAATAGAAACACAACAACTTGAGACCTATACAATACATATTTCCATATGTTTTTACAGTTAACCAAAAACCATTTTCATCAGCTTTCCAACACAACAACTTGAGACCTACAAAATACATATCTCGATACTTATTGGCCTTCCTATGACTGAGCAGAACCAAGAGAGGAGGAAGAATAGAATAGTTTCAACATGTCATAGTGAACCAAAGAAAACAGACCAAAGTCATCAGTTTCAACATGTCACAGTGAACCAAAATGAACCACAATACCAAAATAAAAATCTCTATCAGCTACGGTTCACTTAATAATTTCCAGCTTCAGATCCAAAAGATGTAACCCCATAAAAAAAAAGGAAATATCATATTTCTTTCACCTACTTCTTATGATGAGCTGAATCTTTACAACCCTTGGTTCCACAAACCTCAGACAAGCAATCCTAGCGACAACGAAGAAAGGAAGGAGAGGAATATATTGCTTGATCTCCAGTGACAACAAAGAAAGGCACACCCAGATCCGATGAGAATAGAGGAGAGACAATGGGATTTTTGAGAGAAAAAAGTAGGTTTCCTCAGGAAATCAAGCTGAGCAGATAGGAGCAAAGAACAAAAAACCGGACCGGACCGGCCGGTCCGACCGGTGAACCTGCGGACCGGTCCATGGTCCGGTCCATTGAAAAACCGGTGACCGGGTTGACCCGGATCAACCCGGTCCTGACCCGGTCAACCCGGTAAAAAACCGGGTTGACCGGGTCACATGTTTTTTTTTTTTTACTTTTTTTTTAATATGCTTCCTTTGCTTTTTTTTTTTGAAAATTATGTTAAGGTCCTACATAAACAAATTAATATTAGAAAGGTCTTAAAAGGTTTTTATTAGCAAGTAAAAGAGCACCATTGACAAGTAAATGAGTTATCAGTAGCAACTT